>BJCM01064225.1:0-21611 GCA_018326385.1 Flaveria bidentis | reverse complement strand
ATAATTTGTGTTTTAGCATTAATAATATATACATATACTTATATAAAATATACACACACGAAGCACAACTCCTTTGTTTTCTTTTTTTATTTTACTTGTGCATATGTGTCAGTCTAAAAAGTTTGGCCATTGTCAAATATAATAACACTTCAGGAAATAATATGTATTTACATCGTTAATAAAATAGTGTTGGTAGCCTTTCATACATAATATTTTATGTTTAAAATAATTATTAAATTTTTGGAAATGTCACAAAATGTTAGAGAAAGAATAAAGATGGAATGAAATGTAAATATAATATACTTTCTTTGTTTATGTCTATTAGACATGACAACACATCATATTTAAATCGCTTTGGCTTAATATTTAATCTAATCCTTGTCTGCCTTATGACACTAGTATAATTCAATAAAAATCAAGAATAATAATTTAAATGACGAAGGCTTTTTAACTTTTTATTTTTTTAAATGATAGATGCACGACTCTGATTCGAAAAATATGTGTTATCTTAATCAGGTCCATTTTAAAAAAGAAAATCTAAGAGTTGACAAACGTCAAATCATCAATTAGTTTTTTAGTTTTAGTTCTTTTCGTCAATAACCAATGGATACATCTATTAATGCCTTTTACAGACGATAATAGTCTATTTAAATAGAAATATTATTTTTCATAAAATATTTTATATATAATACAATAAAGTATATGGAAAAATTTAGAACTTTAGGGTTCTATTTTTAGTCAAAAAGTAAATTTGGTTGACATTTACGAAATTATTGGGTTGACAAAAGAACAAGTTGGGCGTAAAGTTGAAATGAGCATTTTTACATCGTCTTGGATATGACTAGGGTGATAATAATAAAGTAACAATAATCTATTTCTTTCAAATAAATAAGCGATTAAATATATTATATAAATTTAAATACATCTAAAGTTTCACTTGTTCTGTCCATCAATTCATTGTCTTTGTAGTAAATTAGGGGAAATACCAACTAAAGTTTTCTTTAGGTATTTGTATTAATATGGCACAAGAAGTTTCAGGATTATTTGTTATTATAAACACAATATTTTATATGATATAATAAATTTCAAGAAGTAATAATTCATCTTTGGAAAGAGTAGTAAGCTGTGATGGTGGTGGTGGCCATAGAAGGGAATACCGAAGAAAGTGATTGAAGGAGAGAAAGACGGTGGTTGTGGTCGGAGACGGTTCGGTTTAATTAGGGTTTGAAGATAAATGCCAATGAAAGAAAATGAGTAAAAGATAACTCATTTAACTTATGAGTGATCGAGCTCAAGCTCGACTTTGATGCGGCTAATTTACTACTTATTTTTAGACTTTAATTATTATTGATTTATATATATTTTGATGACTTTTTATATGGTTTACGATATAATTTTTATATATAACATAATATATGTTATTTAATTATATATTGGCATAATTTTATGTATGATAATAATTATAACTTACATACATATAATTTATTAAATAAAATACTTGTTTAGACTAGATAAGTGTAGTTGAATTTGATATGTGAAACTTGGCTCGAGGTGGTTCACTAAATAGGCCCCAACACAAACTCAGGCTCGTACTTAGGCTTAGGCTTAGGCTTAAGCTTGACTCGATTCAAACTTTTAACGAGCCGGTCTCAAGTAAGTCAATAGCTCAACTTGTTTACACTAACCTACAATATCGACCTACGTGATTTCTTCTATATCTCAACTTATGCCATAATTTTCCTTACTTAACTAGGCTAATCATAATTTAACAAAAGTTGAAAGTTTTTTAAAACACAAATAAAAGTTGTTTTCTATTTTACTTTTTTCTACACCATAAGAACTTCTTTAATCTTTAATAGGAGGCTTCAAAACCAACTCAACGTCATTTCTATCCTACTTCACCCTTAGGAACAAACTAAAACCTAATATCATGAGTGCTCTCGACTACTCTACCATTAAACATCGTAAGAGAGGAAAAACATATGACTAAACGAGATGAACAAATGATTTTATTCTGTGTTGCATGAAAATAAGAAAAGGAAACAATTAATTAATAATAAATGTTTTATTTGAAGTATTTTCAGTCTGATTAACGGATCCAAATTATCAAAGCAACCTTAAGATCCGAATCAACTTCCAAATATGTAAGTTGGTTTTATAGCACATATCATTTTGAGTTTATAGTGTGTGAGTTTAAATCAACAAACTACTAACAACATTTAAATGTAAGAGCAAAATTTATAGAACCCACAAAGCACAATACTTCAAATTACTAGAGTATGAATATTCTTTAAAAAAGTTTAAGACATAAAAATAAAAGTTACTTAAAACCACTAAAGTGTATGAAATTTGGCTTGTGAACGTCTTGTGAAAGTAAATGCATGTGACCCTATAAAAAGTGTGCATTTAAATTGAACAAATAAAGATGTTATGTAGAACCATCTTATCAACATCAGTCTTCACACGACAAGTAGAAATATAATGCATGGTTTTTTGTCCTATTTTACAAAGATACGTAATTTGGTCTAGACTTCATGTATCTTTCATGATGATTTTAGGATTTTTGAAGATATAATTCGGACCGCTATGCATAAATATTCAAAACTTCAAAGAAAATGAAAGTCTCAACGAAGCTTAAAGAAAACAAAAAATCCGACAAGGGAATTTGGTTTGCAATCTTCCATGTAGAAATATTATTACCCTTTTTAAGACTGAAAACGAACTGAACGAACACGAATAATGATCTGTGAATCAATATTTAAGGAAATGACTTGTTCATGAATGGTTTATGAACACTTAAGGAACATGATTTCTTGTTCATGTTTGTTTATTAAGGAAATGAACTAGTTCACATACACTTACAAAACGTAAACAAACACAAGCTAACATAATAAAAAAACGAACATAAACGAATATAAATAATCATGTTTGAAATAAAATATGTGTTTTTATCATATACATTACGCGGAATCCACCGAAAATGAATACTCACTCAATGTAATTATCCGAATATACTTGAAATAATTATTATAAACAAAGCCAACACATAAATTTAGAAGTTTGTTAAGTTCTAACGCAAACTAAAATTAAAATGGCTAAATAGGAGATATTGGTGGAGGCCTATACTAATTAAAGTTTCTATTTGGAAAAAAAACAATAAAATAAAAATATAGAAAACCTTAATTGAACTAACACAAACGGACATAAACGAATATATTATCTAACGTTGACGGAGATAAATGAACAAACGCTACTTCTGTTCATGTTCGTTCATTTAACTAAACAAACAAAATTTTTATGTTAGTGCTTGTTCATTTATTAAATGGACGATTATAAACAAGCTTCATTGAACTGTTCACAAACAATTAGTTGTACGTGTGGTTTATTTAGAGCATTCACAATGAGTTTTTTATCTTTATTCATATAATTACATTAAAAATTATTAGTTTTTCTATCTTATTTTCAATTAAATAATACATTTTATACATTTATCACTACTTTTTTCCTCTCTCCCCCACGTACAATCACTTTCAAAAGAATAAAAAAAAATTATAAGGATTGAACAGTAATTATTCAAATATATATAAATCAACTATAATATTTTCTCTCTCATTTACTCATAAATATTCAAATTCATTTCATATAATATACCAAACATACTCGTATTTTTTTAAAGAATCCAGTGTGAATGCTATTACAATCTTACCACTTTCTACTTGCTTTGAACTTGATAACTTGCTTTGTTGATAGTTTACATTATTTTATAATAAGCCTTCGAATTCCATATTTTAATTACTAAAAATCTACAAACATATACATATACGTAAATTGATTTACCTTCACTTGGCACCAATCTTTCCACTATCAACGTTCAAGATTGTCAAAAAAGAAAAACACATAGACCTAATAATCATAAACATAATTGTAACTTTTTTATGTCACATTCTAGAATTATTAATATAAAACTAAAAAGTTTTTTTGACCATTTAGTATCATAACAGTATTGTTCATTTGACAATTTGTATCTTATGATTTCTATTAGTTTTTGTCCAATTAACACTATTTTCAAACTAAATGACATGGAAGAGTTTGTTTTGTAAATAGCAGTATTATGCTATAGCCCATGAGGAGGTTACATGCTAGTGTATTAAATAAACCTCCAATTTTCTATTCTTCTTAATTTGAAACGGGGATTAAAGTTTTTGGATGCCGATGTTTGGTATCAAATATAATATCTTAATATTTAAACTTTCACTTGTTTGTATGTATGGGATATAAATATTACATTTTAAAAATATGTAAAATTTCTTTAATTTCTTACGTTTATAAATAGGTATAAGTAATAAAATTATAGTATTATATGGAAAAAATATTTCGTCGTTATAATCAACTATATACAAAACTTTCATACTTACAAACATACACAAATGTAAAACCTGTCGACACCGAAATATATAGACAAAATTGTAAAAGAGAATGTAAGATTTAAATGCTTATAAAATCATATTGTTATGTAACCATCATAAGACGCCTAGTGATAAGACATCTAAAAAATTTCTTAAGAAATCCTAGTTTAAACCTTACATGGGTAAACTTCTTAAATGATCAACGCCGATAAAATAAACATATTGTTACGTGTTTGTTTTATATTTTTTTCGTACTTATAAATGTAAGCATCTTGTACACTTTAATAAATGTAGTCATGGAGATAAGTTAAAACAACATCACAAACTCTAAAACCCTTATATAAAAATGTGCAAGTGTTATATATTTATAGAGCTTATAACTTTGTTTTGTGCATTGACCATTTGACTTTTGTTCAACATGTTTATTTAAAGTTGTTAATGGGTTATGGACCGGATAAAAAATTGGAAACCATAAAGGAATAATACCATATTAAAGACCAGACTATTACATAATCAAATGATCATAGTTCAGTTTGCTTAGTGTTTTATAAAGGTGCGTATCAAATCTGGTTTGTGAGCGGAATCTGGCTCCAAACCCAAGCTAAAACCGAAGGAGAAACCGGTTTGAGAGGGATCGATTCTGTTTCAACCTAAACCGCCGATTTGATACTATTTCCAAAGTCAAAAACCGGGTTGGTGAAACCGTTTCTAAAACGATTTATAAGCGTTTTTGGGCCAGACTGGTTTTCTAAAGTAGGCTGTAAGCCTGTAACTGTATCTGCAAGAGTTATGGGCCTGTGATGTATCTAAGGGCCCATCTATTCATCTTTAGTTTTATGAATGGAATTTATGTGGGGTCATGACTGGTCATCTAGTGATTTAACTTTTAAGTGGGCTGTAACAATGGATCCCTACGACCCTAAGGATAGATATAAAGCGCGCAAAAAACCGGTTTGGGTTTCCAAACATGACGACGTTCAAAAAAACCGGTTTAGACCAAACCAGCTCCTACCCACCCCAAACCATCAGGTTCTACGTGTGTTAGGAAAACACTTCATTCCCTTGCTCATTTAAAACGGTTTCAAATAGGACCGGTTTGGTTTCCAAACCGTTTTTTTTCTAGTAGTTACCATCGGTTATATTAGTGTTTTCTAACCGTGAGCCCCCTTTTGACCATATTTTTGGTTATTTTATTAATTAATTTTATCGTCTTAAGTTAGTATAAATATGTGGTAGGTTTTTGGTTGAATCACAACAACTTAAACACACTTTCGTTTCAAAAGTTTAAAGAATGCTCAATGCTCTTGTTATGTAGATGATGCTTTGGTACAACTTGAAAACATTCGATTCTCTTTAAAATCTAAAAAACACTCAACACTCTCTAAAATAAAAAACCCTTATGCTCATTAAACCATCGAGTTAGCTTTATGTTCAATGTGAACAATGTGATTAGTATATAAAACTATATTCATAAGAAAACAATGTATAGTTTTTATCATTTATGAATTTATTTGTTAAAAGAGAAGTGACGTAGCTTGAACTCTTCCATATCAAAGATGAGAATGAAACTAATTTTTTTTATGAGAGCGATATATATTAAAAAGTTTACACTAACAAATAAAAAATTAACAATACTGACGTAGCTTCAACTCTTCCAAACATGATATCCACGTATGCAATTTCAAAGTTTTGGGCATTATTACTATGTGGACCATATATTTTTTCCAACGGCTTGCGCTTTTCGAAAGTTTGATTTCAAATTTCAAACGGCTACCAGATGGAAAAATCGAACAATTATTAATATATATATATTAAAATAAATTTCTAATACCTATAGCATATATAAATCGAACAATTTCTAATACCTTTAAACTTATGTTTTTAGACTTTCTCTCCTATTATATGATAATAATTTTAAATATGTAAACTAGACAATCAAATGTTTATATCTCTTCTTATTCTAATAATTTATTAAAGTATACTATACTATATAATCTATATTATATTTCATCATAAAATATAACTTTTATAATTTATTATTATTTTTTAAAATTTCTTAGATATCATTATTTTGTTTCTCGGTGACTCATAACATGTAATATACAAAACATAAATCAAAACTAATGGTTATATCTAAATTCAATCAACCCATTTAATACATGGATTTCTAATATTGTTTAAATTAATATATTAAAAAATAAATCTTGTCAAAGAAATACTATGTTTATATGTTCTTGAGAGACTATAATAAATATATTGCCACTAATATTTCAGTTTATTAATTAGTGCTATATTTTACAAAATTTGAATAAATGTTTACGCTAATTAACGTTGTTTAAATCACCAACACCTTTTATATAGTAAATAATCATTTTTTTCATTATTATTATTATTATTATTATTACTATTACTATTATTACTACTACTACAACTGTTGTTTTAATATATCACAATGTAAATTTTAAACTCTTAATTTATTTTTTTATAAGTGATGCTATTTAATCATCAATATCCCTTTAAAAATTCAAAATATTTATTTAGAGAGGGTTTAAACTTAAATTTTTACAATACTTTTCAAATACAGTGGTGACATAATATGATGATTTTCTAATTATTATTTAAGTACTTTAACTTCCATGATTTTCAAGACAAAAATTAGCATACAACTCTCTCCAACAGTTACAGATTAACGATACTCACTTCCATCGTCAAAAGAGTTCCCAAATTCCAACATTTTGTACGTTAGGGTTTCACATTTGTTCATTTGAGCTCAAAGGTGATCTATAATTGCTGTAATGGCGACAATGGAGAGCTTAATCGGTCTGGTGAATCGTATACAGCGAGCTTGTACGGCTCTCGGCGACTACGGCGGTGGCGACACCGCGTTTTCTTCTCTCTGGGATGCTCTTCCGTCCGTTGCCGTCGTCGGTGGTCAGGTTAACTTGTTATGTGACTTTTGATGTGTAGATGATACTATTGGTTGTTTACAATGTGTGTGTGTACGTGATCGATGTGTATTAACACTGTTTTGTATGTGATGTTAGTGAATTAAGCAGTAAGAACTGAGAATTTCGTTTCTCTGGAGTTTTTGTAATTCATGTGTCGATTTGCACGATAATTGTCGAATTGCGTGTGTAGGTGAGAGAATTTACTGTCATGACTCATGACAATGAATTCACTGATTTTTGCTGTATTTTACTTGTTATGTTTGTAGAAGAGGAAACACAACCAAACTAGGAAGAAATTATAACCTTTTAACCTTCAAATTGCTGAATTGTGGTTTCTCTAAGCAGGGATGGTGGATTATTGATGCTCAAATTGGTTATTTCTCGTTATAATGTTTGTTTGTGGACTGTATCTAATCATTTGGCCTCTTGTTTTGCGATTAATTTGTGTTGATAATAGAGTTCTGGGAAGTCTTCGGTGCTCGAGAGCATTGTCGGAAGAGATTTTCTTCCTAGGGGATCTGGTTAGTTGTTTCTATAACTTGCAACTGGTTTGCCTCTTTCTTTTCATTTTTGATGTATACTGAATGCATGAATATTCACTTCAGGGATTGTTACAAGGAGACCTCTGGTGTTGCAGTTACACAAGACAGAGGGACGACAAGAGGAGTATGCCGAATTTGGACATATGCCACGCAGGCGATTCACTGACTTTTGTATGTAACAAATTTCCAATTTAAAGTGACAAATTTCCAATGTAAAGTGACCCCTGTTGTCAATAGCGGCTATAGCGACCACTATAGCACGCTATGTAGCGTTGCGCCATTCGGTCGCTATTTGTGAAGTATTTTTTTATTTTTTTTATTTCTAATTTGGTAAATATGAGATGATTAGTAATCAAGTATTTTAGGTATTTTGGGGGTCTTTGCTTAGATTTCCTACTACTTTATTACTAAACATGCTTATCTATTGAATGTAAAACAATCTTACATATTATTCTAGTTAATCGCTAAACACGAAATAGCGGTCGCTATTTACCGCTATTCGCTACGTAGCATATATGTGGCTTGTCTCTATTTACCGCTATTTGCTATTGACAACTATGAAAGTGACAATATTATTTAGCATATGTTTTTGATTTCATACACAGCTTTGGTTCGTAAGGAGATTCAAGATGAAACAGATAGAATCACAGGGAAGTCAAAACAAATATCTCCAATCCCAATCCATCTTAGCATCTATTCCCCCAATGGTATGGTTCTTCTTGTGATACATCATGTAGACTTTTGTAGTGAGTAGTGACTGCAATTTTTAATTAATTGCTGTTCTTATACTTTATTTTTGGTACAATGCTGACATCATATTATGATTTCCTTGTTCTTTCAGTTGTCAACCTAACTTTAATCGATTTACCTGGATTGACTAAAGTTGCTGTTGGTACTTTGCTCCACCTTTCTCCTTATAGTTCTGATTAATCTTAGCTTCATCTGATATGTAGAGTCATTTCTTTTGCAGAGGGACAACCTGAATCTATAGTTGAAGACATTGAAAAGATGGTTCGAACTTATGTTGAAAAGGTATTATAATTCTGTCTTCTTTTCTTGTTTGTGAACTTAAGTAGAACATAGTATTGGTTATTACAATATATATGTCTATGCATGTACGCATATGGGATTATTTTATTAACACCCTTATTAAGGAATGACATGTGACTTATTACCACCATTTTCACATTTTGTTAAATTTTCAATCATATGTGGCTATTTACATACACCAATTACTTGATTTTGTTCAGCCCAACTCCATCATACTGGCAATTTCTCCTGCCAACCAAGATATAGCAACATCTGATGCAATGAAACTTGCCAGGGAGGTGGACCCATCAGGTATGCTTACTTTTTTTTTAACAAATTGTTTGTTGTTCTTTACCTTCTGGTATATTAATTTCCAGTTGTAATCATATATCTTTTTTTATAACTTGGTCAACTTGACTAGGTGAGAGGACATTCGGGGTGTTGACCAAGCTTGATTTGATGGACAAAGGAACTAATGCATTGGATGTGAGATCAATAGATCATATATTTTCGTTTAAATGTTATCACCTTAATATATATTAAAAAGAATGTTTTGAGGACATTCTTTTAAACAAGTTTTATGTGCTAAATTGCTAATATGATTAATCTATTTTCTAAAGGTCCTTGAAGGAAGGGCTTATCGCCTTCAGCATCCTTGGGTGGGAATTGTAAATAGATCTCAAGCTGATATTAACAAGAATACTGATATGATTTATGCAAGGCGGAGGGAGCGAGAGTATTTTGCCACAAGTCCTGATTATGGACACTTGGCGAGCAAAATGGGTTCTGAGTATCTGGCTAAACTTCTCTCACAGGTAACTTATGGTTATTAGGGGGTGTTTAGATTTGCGTTTTACGACTAATTATTGATTAGACAAACGGATTATGCTTTAATATCACATTATATATAGTTCTGGGGTAGCATGATAGTTGTAACAAAACAGATAACTTAAGGGTGAAATTGTATTGTTTATTTACTACTTTTAACCATATTTGAGACTTTTATTTCCATGCCACAAACCTATCTATACTTTTTTCACAAAAACATAATTTATTGCTATCTTATTTATTGGTTTCTGAAATAACTAATACACTCAAAACTCCAATTTCCTTATTGTAACAACTCTATACAGCATAAGCACCTCCGAACTTATTTTCGACAGGTTCTCTGTTTTTCAACTGATTATTTGATTCAGATCATTCATAACTATTCATTTTCAAAATGCAATACAAAGAGCACCCCTTTAAAAGGTTTAACTTCAAATCTAGTGTATTCATAAGAGCTTCATTTTTCCCCTTTCTGGAAGCAAAGGATTTATGTTTTGATAGCAAAAAATGATTTTCACACAATATAATGCTTCTATGTGCAGCATTTGGAATCTGTAATCAGAGCTAAAATACCAGGCATCATTTCACTGATAAACAAAGGTATTGATGAGATGGAAGCAGAGTTAGACCATCTTGGGAGACCAATTGCAATTGATGCCGGAGTAAGCAAGTTCTATTTTTAACAATTTACCACTAAATCTGTTGTTCCTCTCTCCTGTCAACCTAAATTCACATCTTTCAGGCTCAACTTTACACCATCTTGGAACTTTGTCGTGCTTTTGACAAAATATTTAAGGAACATCTAGATGGAGGGTAAGCAATATCTCTTTAATTGCCAATTAAGTGGTATATAAATACACAAAGATTTTTTTGTTGCATTCTTTAAATTTGGTTTTGTTATTATGTCAGTCGGCCTGGAGGTGACCGGATTTATGGAGTGTTTGACCACCAACTTCCTGCTGCATTAAGGAAACTTCCATTTGATAAACATCTTTCTCTACAAAATGTGAGGAAACTTATTTCAGAGGCAGACGGTTATCAGCCACATTTAATCGCTCCAGAACAAGGTTATAGACGACTTATTGAAGGATCATTGAATTATTTCAGGGGACCAGCTGAAGCTTCTGTAGATGCAGTAAGTAGCCTTTTATTATATGTTTCCAATGGGTTATATATAGCATTAAGCTTCTATATAAATTGATAACCATTTGTTATTATGTGTACCTTACTTGGGAGTCAATCTTCAGGTGCATTTTGTTCTTAAAGAACTCGTGAGGAAGTCTATTGGAGAAACTGAGGTAAGACTTTTTGTGAAGAACACTTTTTAAAATCCCATTTTCCGAAATACAAGTTAACAGTCAACTTCTTTGCCACATGTAGAGGTGGCTCGATAAAGAAAAACACATATAGAGGTCAGGTGGGCTGGGTTGCGAATCAAAGTCCGGGTTAATATATTTTAGTGTGGATCGTAAAACCAGCAACAGTTTTTGTCCATTTTCAAAAAGGATATAAATAATTAATGTGTTAGTTATGATATGAAACATAATAACTTTACAAAAATATCCAAGTTTGATAAAAGATGATTTAGAAGGTTGTATGCTAAGCCATTTTGATTAGATCCACTTGACCCATCCCTTTTAAAGTTAATTTTTTGATTTGAGTATTAGACAATTTGCGATAAAGCACGGCCCAAATCAACCAATTTCAAGTAAATGGGTTGAAAATGCAATATCTACTCAAATTACTCACTTTTGGATTGTTATTATTCTGGTTATAGAGAGAAAAAGTTAATAACTACATTAAACTTCAAAAAGTGTCTGCATGATTAAGATTTTATTAATTTTGAATATGGTAAGAAACATTAAAGCATTATTAAAACAGGAATTAAGGCGGTTTCCGACCCTGCAATCTGCTCTTGCTGCTGCTGCTGTTGAAGCATTGGAAAAATTCCGTGATGAGAGTAAGAAGACAGTTGTTAGATTGGTAGAAATGGAGTCTTCATATCTGACTGTTGATTTCTTCCGCAAGCTTCCCCAAGAAGGGGAGAAAATGGGACTGACTCCTTCACCCGGAGACCGCAGAAACCCCCCTGGTTCTGACCGTGGGAACCCACCTGACCCATTAGCAGACCGATACGCAGAAGCACATTTTAGAAGGATCGGGTCAAACGTGTCATCTTATATCGGTATGGTATCAGATACACTCAGGAGCACGATTCCGAAAGCAGTTGTTTATTGTCAAGTTAAAGAGGCCAAGCAAAATCTATTGAGTTACTTCTACACTCAAATAGGAAGGAGGGAGGTAACTCTTGTTCAATAGTTTTATTATTTTTTGATATTATTAATAGTGAAAGTCAACCAAGCTTCAATGTTTGACTATGGAAAGATAATCTAATCCTTATGTATAAAACTGGTATATTTTCAGGGTAAACAGCTAGCGGAATTGCTAGATGAGGATCCATCCTTGATGTCAAAGAGACAAGAAATTGCCAAAAGACTTGAACTGTATAAGGCAGCACGCGATGAAATTGATGCAGTAGCGTGGGTTCGATAATAATGTATTTTTGTTTGTTATACTTTCGTGTCTAGTTCCTGTTTATATTTATCGAGGATTCCATGTAACACATTTTGGTCACAAAACACTAATTCTTCTATATGCATGAATGTGATGAAATGATTTGCAAGATACGGGTTATTGTAATTGTAGCATGCTTTACTTTAATGAATATGTCTTTTGATACAATATCAGGTTATAATAATTGGAATAACATTTCTACCATATCAAAGATACATGAAACAAGCAAAGAACGTATGAGTTATAGACAAGAGCAAAAGAAAACTCATTTACAAAGCACTTGATAGTTTGTGGATTTATCAAAAACAAAAAGCCATATTGATATACAAACATCAAAACACAATTGGGAGAACATAATTGGTCACAAGTTCAAGACAATGCTAAAACATCAACTTCTTGCAGAGTCAATCCATACAAAGTCAAACAACTACTAATAACAGAACTTGGTCAAATTTACTTCATATTCCACCTAGCAAGATCCTTTATAACGTCTGCAGTTTCAATCACAACATCGATAACCTGAGAGGAAGGGGTGGTATATAGGAGGGCAAGCAACAACAAGGGCAAGAATATGCTCGATTTGCTCGTATGTCGTATCTCTCCCAATATTCTACTCTGGTCATATCATCAAAACAAGAATTAGCAAACTAAGTGGTCGATAATGTTAATGTTATTTAAAACAAGTGTTAATTAACCTCTAGACAACTAAGAGTGTTTTTGCTATGCCCCTCTGTAACATCCATTACATATGTTAGATACCTGAAAACATTCATTTCTTCTACCGAGTCAAACAAGTACAAAATAATTAAACATCTAATAGAAAAACAAGTCGCATCATTCAATCATTTAGATTATCATTGAAAATATTCACTTTTGTAATCATCGTCTTCATTCTTTTGGACAAAAACTGTTCTGACCCATGAACCAAACTTGTCCATTTTTCTGCACTTTGGACAAAAACTTAGAAGTGTTCTGGGTTGACCAAAATTGTTTTGACCCATTATTCAACATGCCCATTTTACTACGACCAAAAAAACATTAATAAACTTATACAACATCTAATCTTAATTTTGTGTTAGCATCAGAAACCCCATAATATGATGCAAACTCACAAAGTAACCATTTCCATTTTCCAGCACAAAACTACACTATAAAACATTGCATATTCTTGATAAAAATATAAAGATTTCTTGGTCAAAGGTAATTGGATTCAAGAATTATACAAATACTAACCTTCGTGATATCATCTGAACTTGTATAACCATGAAGTTAAAATTTTCCAACGACCTCATGCTCTGGTCCTCGGTTTCTTTTCCTGATACAAATATACATTATTTTATTTTATTTTTGAACATTAAGTTGTGCAAGTTGCAGTAATTATAATTACATTCATTTGACTTTAAAAATCACAACTAAAACCTCTATAGTTTTCATTTAGAGGCAGTAATTTCGACCAAATTGTTGGTTTGAATTGTGTTTTATCTAAAACAGATTAAGAAACAAATTTAGCCGAAAGAAGAGGTCAAAGACTAAAGGTGGCATGAAATGCATTATAGTACATACAACCTCCTTAATTGTTTTATCACCTACAAATAACACATTAGATGTGTTAATTTTTCAAGATAACCTTGATTAATTAGCAGGGTACTTATACCCAATGTGTTAATTTTTCAATATATGTTTACTCTCAAAGTCCTGAATCTGTTTATTACTAAATAATGTTTATACCAGATTTCTTTGAAATTATACATAATTATCACTTTTAAATATCAAACACAACGTAAAGGCAACTAAAAGTTAGCTGAGAGAGGGATCAAGTACCTTTTATGTTTCTCTGCTAATGAACATGCATCCGTAAATCTTCGGACCTTAGAGTCAATAATTTCTTTTTGGAAGATGACTTATACAGACAACTAAAAGTTAGCTGAGAGAGGGAGTACCTTTGTAATGGTTCTTTGTGATTGAGCTCGTCTTGATTTTGAGGGTAACATGAATCAATCTATGGACATGAATCCATAAATATTCAGGCCTCTTATTGAAGAAATGCTCTGTGGAAGATGACTTATGCCAGTATCCCAAATATTTAACTCCTGTAAACATTCTAAAACTCCCACTTCATCAGGCAGTTTCTCAAGCCTCCTACAACCTTCAAGCTTTAATATTTTGAGATGTTTCAACATGCCAATGCTGATTGGAATCTCTCTTATGTTATAGCACCTTGTTATATCTAAATCCTCCAAAGATTCTAATTGGCCAACATCAGCAAGCAACTTCTCGAGAAAGAAACAATGATAAAGGTTCAATTTTTTCAGTTGTTTCAACATACGAATGTTGTTCGGAATCTCTCTTATACTATAGCAATATGAAAGATCTAATTCCTTTAGAGATTCTAAATGACCAACATTGTTAGGCAACTTTTCAAGATGTACACAATGTTGAAGAACAAGTTTTTTCAAAGTTTTCAGCATACAAATGCTATCAGGGAGATGTTTAACATCTGTATCACTTAACTGTAGCTCTTCTAAACATTTCAAATGCCCAAGCGCCTCAGGCAGTTCCTCTATGTCACATCTTCCAAGGTCAAGAGTTCTTAGATTTTGAAAACCATAGCATAATGAGTGAATAATATCATCAACTATTATTTGATCATTCAGTTCAGATCTGTAGATTTTCAAACCTTTCAACAAAGAAAGGTTAGGTGGAAGGTGAATTATGCCAGTGTTCTGAATATCTAATTCTCGTAAACATACTAAATCTCCTAGTTTGTCAGGCAGTTTCTCAAGCCTCTTACAACCTTTAAGCTTTAACTTTTTGAGATGTTTCAACTTGCAAATGCTGCTAGGAATGTCTCTTAAATGATGGCAATCTTCAAGATTTAATTCCACCAAAGATTCTAGTTGGCCAACATATTCAGGTAACTTCTCAAGAACATAACATTCCTTAAGAATTAAGGTATTGAGACGTTTCAACATACAAATGCTATGAGGGAGATGTTCAACTTCTGCATATGTTATATCTAGCGTTTCTAAACATTCTAATTGGCCAATGTCCTCCGGCAATTCCTTTATTACAGAGTATCGAACCTTGAGAGTTTTCAGATGTTGTAAACTACAAATGCTTCTAGGAAGACACTTGAGATCAAAGCAACCATCAAGAACCATAGAAACAAGCTTATGAAGATTTCCAATTGATGAGGGTAGTTCTTCTATATCTTCATCCTCCAGATGAAGCTCTTGTAAACTATTGTTACAGTGCCATGTGATTATATAATCTGGGGATTCCCTCAAATGTATTCGATGTATACGAAGAACCTCAAGTGAATCCAATAGCTCAATAAACCAAAACGATTTCAAATTTTTGCAGTCAATTAAGTCCAAGTACAAAAGGCTTTTGAGACATCCACCATGCACGTAAAGTTTTACAAGATCATGACAATCTTGAAGAAGTAACCTCTCAAGATTGGGCATCAACCCAAGGTCAAGGCTCCTTAACTTTGTAGAACCCAAAGAAAGGACCTTCAGCTTCTCCATAACCTATCGTAAGATGAAAACAAAATCAAGAAAAAAATAAACTTATGTTGTTGCCGATGGACGAGTGATTTACATATGCTATAAATATTTTTATACATAATTAGTTCACATTTAGAGTTCGAGAGTTTAAGAGAACACAAACTAAGCTGGTGTATTTTGATTAAACTTGAGAGTGAAAGATGCTTAATACATTTATATAATTAAAAAAAATGATGGATAGAAAAATCTTATGGAGACGTGAGGTAGAATTTGTAACTTCATATTTTAAATTCTTTAACAAATAGGTTACATGAGTTAGAAATTTTAAATGAAGATAATTGTTGTTCAAAGAGTCAAATGAGTGAAGGCAGAAGCCCACATGAAGGTGGGCACTGCTCAAATAACAATACAAGTTCACGTTTATAATGAAATAAAAGCCGAAGAAACAATATTTGTGTTTCAGAAATTTTTTTAATAAAAGAAAATAAAAGAATTGTTAGAAATTTGTGTTCCTGAGTTTACATAAGAAGAAAAACAAAGAAAATGAAAAGCAATAGAAGGAAATGAAAGTAAAGTTTTTTCTTCCAATATGAAAGGAAATGAAGAGAAAAGAAAAGAAAGAAAAGAAGAGAAAATAAGAAAAATGAAAACAATGTTTCATATTTTTTCTCTCATTAAGTAAACTCGGGAACACATGGCAGGATACGGACGGCAGAAGGTAGTCTTTTGATTGGTGGTTACATGCAAAACACGATGAGAGAACACAAGAGGTCATGGTTGGTTAGTTTACTCATCGTTTATGTGTTTGCAATATCTATTAATTGAAAGAGTTTTCTTAATCAATCTAATTGATTATACATCAAATCATTAGTCTTTGCAAGATTAATCACTTATGATTTATTATATAATAAATTACTAGGTTTCAGTAATTTATTATATAATAAATTACTAGGTTTCAGTTAATTTTACTATTTAATTTACATAACTTGTTATCTAATTGGTAATCTTGTTTCAATAAAAATAACAAACTAAACATGTCTATTTGATTTCTAATTTGGTAGAACTTAGGTGACATAATTCCTTTGCATACTTGAAACCCGAGTGTGATCATCTTTACTTTTGTTTTTCTTAAGCAATTGTTTAGTTAGGTAATCTCATGAACATCCATTTATAATAAAGAGACACTAGTTTAATTTTAGTTAAATAATCAAAAGAATTATGTAACACTAATCACATAGTACTCCTTGTGGATATGATACCTTACTTACCCTACATATTTAGGTTAATTAGGTTTTTGCATAACTCCATTGATAATCTTTAGTTGCAATAACTAGCCAACAAACGTACATAAAAAAACAATCATGTTACCTTTCCATCGTGCACGTACACTTTTACCAAATGATCACATCCTTCAAGCTTTAAGCTCTCAAGATTAGGTGCCAACCAAAGGTCAAGGCTCTTTAACAACTTTGAACATCTCAAATCAAGGAATTTGAGTTGCATCATAACCTAGTATAAGGTGAAAATAGAACAAAAAAGTAAAGTATGTTATTGTGATAAGGAGCCAATATAACATTATAACAATACAAAAATCAGTCTACCATATTACCTTTCCCCCTTCCCAAAGTTGTTTGATTTTGCTGCTAAACATTTCTGGTGTAACAAGATTATTTGCTTCAAATGTTTTGGGTAAACACCGATAAGGGTATTCTTCCCAATATAGATACCGTAACGAGTCTGGAAGGTATAGGAGTTCATTGTAAATCTTCAGCTGGTCACGTAAACATTTGCACACCATTTGGTTCACAACAAGGTAACTAAGTCTCTTGAAGTTTCTTAGACCTTTCAAACCAACATCTGGAGTGATATGTAGACTCATATATCTTGTTGCTTCATTAACCTGTAATTCAAGAACAACCACCGTAAAACTTGTGTTGTAACTAAAAAAATGTCACGTCCTTCCACCTCCTTCTAACTTATAGATATAATGGATTCTTACCGAGTCACTAGTCAAGACATGTTTGATATCTACATGAATCCACAATTGATTAAGTTTGTTGGGCTCACCTGGATGCTCGCAAAGTACAATATTCTTACCCATTTCTACTATATTATCATGCATGTGTATGTGTGCATCTTCAAACTTTCCTACAACTTTTATTAGAGATTTCTCCTCAAGAACTCTTAAACCAATTGTAGCATGAAGTCCACAACTTTCAAGCAATCTTATTGCATGGTCTTTCCACCAATATCTAAGGAAGCATGCAAGATTTAGAAATATTTCCTTGTAATCATCCTCTAGACTTTCATAGCTTAGTTCTAATATTTTAAGAGTTTCATTCAATGGAATTTTTTTAAGTCTTGCTAGAGCATCTCTCCACTCACACTTGCTTTTACCACGAAGTAATGAACCTAAGACTTTAATCGTTAAAGGGAGACCATGAGCATAAAGTACAACTTCGTGTGATTGCCTTTTAAATTCTTGAGCCGGAAGATTACTCCTAAATGCATGTCTACTAAAGAGGCAAAGGGCTTCCTCATTAGATAACAAACTGACATCATAGATCCACTTCACTATGTATCTATTCAGCACGCTCTCATCTCTAGTTGTAATTATAACTCTACTTTCTGGCTTGAACCAATTAGGATCACCGACTAACTCCTCAAGTTGGTTTTCATGATTCACATCATCGAGAACAATAAGAACCTTTTTACTACGCAACCTCGTTTTCAACAAGTGCGTCCCTTCATGAACACAACTTACATGAATGTTTGTGTCCTTTAATAGATCTTGAAGGACTTGTTCTTGCAGCTTCTTCATACCTAACAAAGGGACTTTTGAATTTTCTCTCACATTCTCCACAAAGCTTTTACCTTCAAAATCAATTGATATTTTATCAAAAATAGCTCGGGCTAAAGTTGTCTTTCCAGCACCTCCCATGCCCTTGATCCCTACCACGCGGACATCATTCATATCAATCTCTAAACATCTTTCGAGATCTTGCATCCTTTCTTCCATGCCTACCCAATTCTCATTAACGTCTGTATTATGGGATTATAGCTCATGTGAAAATCCGGTCAACAATCAATTTGATGGCTTTTGCTTCATGTCTGCAGATCAAAGAAAAAGATACAATTAGCTTGCTGAACAAGAACCCATGTGAACATATAGAAAACTAAAGAATATGAGAGAAAGATGATACCCATGAGTGGTGTTCTTCAACTCCCACCCAGATAAATTAGCTGCATCTTTCAAAGCTTTCCTCCATTTTCCTTGTTTCTTATTAGAATGTCTTCCAGTGGTTTTGGTAAGGGTTTTCCTGACGAACACCTTCTTGGTATGTTTGGCAAAGGCTTCTCCAACCAACCCAATTTGTTTGCGGACTTCAGTGGGTTCTACATCGTAGAACACTGGGAAAGCGGTTTGATCAGTCATCTTGTGGCACTCCATAATCTTTACAAGTTCATCTAAACACCAAGATGAAGATGCATACTTCTTAGAAAAAACAATAATGAAGAACTTAGAGTCATCAATGGACTTCATAAGCTCATCTTTGATCTCTTTTCCTTTTTGGAGTCTCTCATCATCCTTGAATGTGCGAATACCATGCCGCTGAAGAGCTTCATTTAGATGATCAACAAAGGTCCTACGGGTGTCCTCACCACTGAAGCTTAAGAACACATCAAACTGATACCTCTTGTTGTCATCGGAGGAAGTGAATGATGATGAAGAAGCCATATCAGGTATGCTTAAAGACCACTGAGATCAAATATTTTGTGAAGAAACTTTCGCATACAAATGGTTGCTAAATCACTAGCGATGAAATAAATCTGTAAACTGAAGAATGTAAATTATTATTAAGATAGAAAGCAATAAGATGCGAACACACACCAGGAGTATGATGGAAATAAACTATTAAAGTTCATATGTCGTTGACATATAGTAATGTATTAATTTTTTTTTGTAAACTATTACTATACAAAAATAAATTATCTAACTTTTTTTAACTCAACATCAAGTGTATATTTCCTCAAGCTCCTTCTCAAGCCCGTCACTACGTTACATAAATTTAAATCATAAATAACATGTAACATATGCAAGTGTTTGGTGCAAACTGTATCATAAATTATTCTGGTTGAAGCTTTTGAGATGAAAATTTTAACCGACTAAATTAACTTCCATAACTTCATCATCTTCTTCTCATGATAATTCATGTTTGGATGGAGCTAAAAGCAAATAATTTCGGCTGTTCGTTTGATTTATGGTTAGTATTGAAAATAATACTTATAAATTCAAATTCTTTTTTTTTTGGTATTCGAATGAGATTCTTCATATATAATAAACAAAAATTAGGATTATAAATATTAATGGTTAGTATTGAAAATAACATTACAGATTTCCTCTAAAAGCATGCGCAACAGCTTGGATCCTAAATTGGTCCTGTCACTTTATTTTGGGTCTACTCTTAAAAGCCATAGTCTAATTATTGACTAATTTGTAAACATTAACTCACTGTACAGATGCACCAAACAAGTTGAGTTTAAACCGGTTCGTGTTGAAAACTGGTCCAGTTTAGTCAACGAAAAGTAAATACCTGGTTGAGTTCAAATTGGTTCAGGTTAAAACCAGTTAGTTGACCAAATTATTATCGGTTTAGTTTAGGTTTAAATGGATTCAGTATGTGGAGAGGATTATTATAAACCGCTCCCCGACCTACGATTTCTGTCGTTTCAAACCGGTTTCAAGTATAACCAAACAAAAAAATTGCTACACTACAATTGATACGATATATTGAATAGGAAAAAAAGAATCGTATAATATAAAAGATGAGAAGAAGGAATATTACTTGTGATTTAGATGTGACCAAATGGTGTGATTCTGATAGCTTTGGTGTGGTTTTGAATTCTTAATGCAAACGAAAATGAAAATCAGACTGAGAGAGAGAGAGAGAGAGAGAGAGTTAGAGATATTATTATTGAGAGGAGGTTGGTTTTTACAGAAAAGATTCTTTAATTTGTAGGTTAAATTTGGGGAAGTTGCACAACATGTTTATTTGCGTATGGGGGTAATCTACCTACATAACATTATTATTATTATTATTATTAAAAGTTATTATTATTTTACTTAAAAGTTTGGTTGGTTATGACTAGATGAACTAATTATTATTTTATTTAAAAGTTTAATCTCGTTTGCTTATTATATGACACGAAGCGCACATTCATTTTTGGAATGCATGACCTGAAGAAGACAACGAATTAAAGGTATGCACACATGCATCCTAATAAATAAAATTTTAAAGAATTTTCTAATTAATTTGACGATTGGAAAGGAAGTAGAGATAGACATAACTAATGAATGTCACAACCCGCCGCTTGTACTGGTATAGTCATTTGAATATAATCATTTCTAATTAACTAATGATTTTTATTATAATCATTTGAACAATCAAATTTAAAACAATAACCATTGATTTTGAAAAAATCCAAAATATTCAACGAATCAGATTATGACAAGTGTCCAAATATCTCTATCTAGCAATACCAATGCATGTGGTATCGCCAACTTTATGACTCCGGCGATATCAATACATGTGATATCGCTAATGTATCGCTTTAAAAAAAATTAAGAAAAACAATTACATATCGTCAACCGGCGATACACCGTATCTCGTGTATCGCCCTTGTATCTCCGGCCAGAGATTGGGCGATATAAAATAAATGATGTATCTCCGGCGTATCTCCGACAATAAAATTATTAAAAAACATTGTCTCCGG
>BJCM01064224.1:0-15871 GCA_018326385.1 Flaveria bidentis | reverse complement strand
ATAAACCTTGAGTATAAACGTTTTTTATATAAACTATACATGTTAAATGATAAATATCCTATATGTTACATTGTTACACCATTAAATTTGCATAATTATTTGTTTTTAATTTTTAAAGTGATTGAAAGTAGTAATGTGTAAAAACTTGCAAATATATCATATATGATATATAGATCGAATGGAAGTTGTGAGGCTAGTATAATTCTCTCAATTTGTTGGTTGCTATAGAATTGCAGTTGGTGTGAGGCCATGAATATTATTGTGTCTCCATGTATAAAGTATTATAGATTATAGATTTTTGTGACATAGAAGCTTGTATATATTTTGTACCTTTGTGTTGCAATTAAAGAGGAAAGTTGAAATTGCTTTCAAAAGAATACCTAATGGAATACTTCAAAGCATTAAACACCCTTAAAAGGAGTTATATTTTTGCTTTTTCTTCTTTCCCCTTTTGAGAAATTATTGCTAGACACAAGGTTCTTTCAAGTTTTTTGAGCTCTAAAATTTCATTTTAAAATAATATAAATTTATAACAAAATTATATATTACTATTTTATATTGTATTAAATTTGTGTTTTTAATTCTTTCTATATAAGTAACAATAAATCCAATTACCAGCAAAATACATATTAAACTTGTGTGAAGTACCATTAATCACCAATCTATTGTGTGAGATCGACCAAATTAGTTATGAACCAATGTCTTTAGTCTGAATCCCTCCTCATCCTCAACACGCCCAAATGACCTTTAATGTTATAAGTCATCTATTGCATGACCAAATTATTTACAAACCAGTGTCAATTGTTCAAATCCATCCTCATCCACAACACGACCGAAGGACCTTCAATGTTACAAGTCTTATATAAGTTTTTGCTAATTTTAATTTTGATACACTTTGTTCTGTTAGAAAGTATACACTCAATAAATGTGTTTAAAAAACACCTAAGTTTTTTTATCATCATCTTTTTAGGAATAAATTCTTATAAAATTTTGTAATTCTGAATATAAGTTTATTATATCGTTAATAATGCAGGACCTAAAATCCTAAGTTTAACATTTTACTTTTAACAACCCCATACAGTATACACATACATATATATTATTTTACATTCTTGTTTATTAATATAATTATATATTATGTCACTAGAGAACCTTCAAGTCATTAAAGTTATCTCCTCAATCGTTGCTTTTTAGGAAGATTACAACCATAATGAGGTAATTCCTCTATCAAAAGCTTAATTGAATGATTAAAGTTTATCTCCTTCATTAAAAGTTGTATCACATATGGTATCACTGAATAAACTATATTAAGAAGCCATTAACAAACTTTCTTTTAATTTATAATAAGTTGTGAATTTACAACAACTCAAGTAAATACTTAACTTGTAAATTAATAAAATATGATAGAGGATAGAAAGATGTCACCACAATAACATAATAGTGGTTTGGATATATGTTAATACATTAGTAATAAAATGTCCACATGTGATTAAGAGTTTCAAGTCAGTCCCATCCCATTCAATTCATATTTTTCTAGTTTATAATACTAATTTTCAATTTTTTTTATTAATAAGGTGTTATATCTAATGCTTAAAGTGTTTTATAAAAAAAGATATAATTTTTTATTTTTAACCCAAAACTTCTCATATTTTTCAATTTGATCAAACAACTTTTTTACATTACAATTTTAACCCAAAATTTTTATCTTTTATAAATTTTGTTTTACGTTTCGTTCTGAATTTTACAAGTTAACACGGAGCAACATGCATGTATGGTTCAACATTTTCTACGTTTCGCTATACTTTACATTCTAAGTTTTGTGACTTAACACGACACAACATGTATGTATAATTTAACATTTTTATGCCTATTTTTACCATTTGACAGGCTTATTGAAATACGTGGGGTCCTAGATTGACTTAGTTAATTTTTTATGTTTCGGTATAATTTCTTCGCATTAACACACCTTAACTTTAGTGTTGGTACTCGTTGATAATGGTACGACGTTGATGATTTGACATAGTTTTACGCCCCTGCCACAACACGGGGCTTTATTCTAGTTGAATCTATTACCTTTAACTATTTGATGTGCTACATAAAATTTAAAATAAATCAATCAATCCATTTACATGTATATAGTCAAAATTATACTAAAGACCCTTTCTAAATTTACAAAATCATATGAAATGACATTTATGCCCCCTATCATCACATCAAATCAACTACCTTTCCCTTGTACCTATCATGTCACTAGTGGTTTCACACATGATAAACCATATTAGAGAAATAAGCAATGGATTAAAGGTGTGAGAACACATCTTATGAACCAATTGGAGATTTGTTCAAAGTGTTTTTACACATAACTTTGTGATTGTAAAAGGAAGACATAAAGGTGAAAAAGGCCATTTAAGATTAAAGCTTGTTTGTTTATGGGAGACCCTTATCATTAAGTTAGCCATCCATCACACATATTCTCTACAAAATCTTGTCAAAATTTATTGCTCATATGGTTCACACTTGTCCTTCAGCAGTGTCTTGATAAGGTTGATGACATTGACTACCACTATTTTTTCATGTCTTTTTAGTTAATAAAATGCAAAATGTTTACTTCACTATTCGATATCATGCAATCATCTCCATTTAAGCTTGTTTTATGATCATATCATTGAACATAAAATAGTAAACTTTATATGTATTATTGCTCTTGAATATTTGTTTATATATCTCTCCATCACGTATATTTCATGACACAATCACGACTCTATCGTTTAAAACGGTGACACTTGGGTTATAATAGAAGTTAATCTTACTTCACTATTGCACGGGATTGCTTATTGTTTTTACTAATATGAAGTTAAAGTATTTTTGCTCCACTTCGTTTAAAACGGTGACACTTAGGTTGTAATAGAATTTTTTACATTCTTTTTAAATACTATAATGACGAACACTTAATTGTTAAAACTATAAGAAAGTGATGACGTTAGATAGAACTATCAATAAAAGAATAATTAACGAAAGGTCAATAAAAACTCCATTCACGCTCTAGTTACACCGATAGATACAAAAGAATAGTTATGTTAGACTACCACTAAAAATGCTAAACGCAAAAAGATTGGTGTAGATTGTGCCATGAAAACGAAGACTTAATCTATTGTGAGAAAGATAAATTCCTAATCCCTATGTGATTTGAGCAAATAGTTAATACTATCCTCATTAGAAAACTTGTCAAGTGACATTTTAATATGTAGTTTATTGTAATGGGAGTTGAGTGGTGGTGTTTGATTTGTGTTTATAACTATTAATGGGTTAGTGGGTATTTTTTTAATTGATCGTTTTTGAGGGTACAAAGTGGGAAAGTGGTTTCTTGGAACATATTATACGTTAATTTTATTTGGATTATTTATATGGAGGTTTCTTTGTAAGTTCATGTTGTGGTTTTGATTCTTTTTTCATAAGTTTAGTTTTTAACACCAACTTATATTATATTTTTTGTTAAATTTTTATAAAATGACTAATATAAATTTATTGTTAGGAATAAACCCTTCTCCTTTCTACATCTTCGACGATTCGAAACCCACCAAAACAAATCTCCTTTAAACCACCCATCTGCGTTCTATGTAACTCTAATCTTTCAGGTCGAACTCTAATGATTCAAAACCAACTCAAACGGTTGTCGTAACAACAATAAACCATACTTGTGCGCTTCTTCAATCGCAACAACATTAGACCCATGGGTCAGGAAAGATGACGGGGATGGGAAACGGATGGTAGAAGACTGTAGGTCAATCTTGATGGGTACATATCGATCAAGTCAGATGGATCTACGGGTCACATGTCTAATATTTGAGTCACGTGCTTTGTTTAAATTATGTAGGTGCTATACAAGGAGTATAAGGGGGTGTTGATTTATAAAATGAGATGCCTGTATATAAGGACCAAATTAAATAGCCTTTCACACTATGGTATCAAAATAGGCTAATGTGTTTATGTTATGTAAGGCACCACTTAAAATAATACTTAAAAGTTTAGGTGTGTGCAAGTGTATGAGACTTTGGTTATAAAAGGAGCAATACTAAAAAGTAAAAACAACATCGACATTTTGATCCGATATTATCGACAAAGTTTAAACATATTGTTATTCTGCATGATAAAGAACCAACAAAGTTTAAACATACACCTGATCGTTTTGTTTTTTAAGATTTGAATATGTTTTGGTTCAATTTATGATTTGTTTGGTTGATTCACATTATTCTATCTTCTATTCAAGTTATGATCAATGCATAGTAGTCAAAGGTGAGCAAGGTGCTCACATATGCGCCCAAGGACAACTCAATGCAATAAAAGCGTCTTGCGTCCATCAAGGCTCGCAAACGTATATTATGGCCAAAACAGGTATAAAACATTTAAAGCTGATTGAAAACATCTATAAATAGATTGAAACATCTAAAAATGACATGAAATATGTGTAAACTAGCCTAAAACATGTCTAAAACCTTAAAAATGACATGCATATCCCTTGCTTCAATAACCCTTGCTTTTACAACACATTAGACTCAAGGCTCTTCCTTTACATCTATAGTGCAATATCTAGCGCCTTCAACTCTAGTTATTAGCTACTTCTTATATCAATATTGTTAATCATATTTATACAGTGGCAGACATAATGTTTTTTATGGGGTTCGGAAGATTTTAAGCGTCATTGATCATAACTATATATCAACTTTTTTCGGATCGGTTCGGGTCGGGTTGACCTGAGTCACACAGAAAATATATAAAATCAAATAAAGTACTCTTTTTTAATTTTGTCTCGTTGATTATGTGACAGCATAACAAAGGACAATTTTTTATTTATTATCACTTGATATAAAAATAAAGTGGGTTAAGTTATAAAAATAAATGGGTTAAGTTAAGTGCTTTTAATAAGTTAATAGTTAAATGAGTTTAAGAGTTAATTAACTAGTTTTGAATAATTAAATGAGTTTAAGAGTTAAGTTAAGTGGTTTTAATAAGTTAATAGTTAAATGAGTTTAAGAGTTAAATTAGTTAATTTAAATGGGCTTGAGTTACAAAAATTAATTGTTTTATAATTGTTAATTTGTGTCTAATAGATTTATATTAGAACTGTTGTGTATTATGTGCATGGAGTGTAGGGGACCCCTACTCTTGATTTGTGGTTGTGTATTTCGTTGGCATTTTCATTTAAAATAAATTGTTCTTGGGAAAAAATAGAACTGTTGTTCTTAAGATAACATCTTAGACTAAAAAAATATGAAGAATTTGATGGGATATGTTATATATATATATATATATATATATATATATATATATAATTTAGTTTATCCTTCACTACACATGTGTAGATAAATGATACCAAACTAAAAGGATATGTATAAACTAGTTTGATAATATATACATAATCTACATGTTTGTAGTAAGAAACATAAAAAATCATGAGCCATTCAATAAAAAGTTAAATGGTCTACATTTTTTCCCGAAACCTCGGGTCATTGGTTCTGCCCCTGCTTATTCCTTAAATATTAGGTTTTTTCTCCTAATAATTCTTGTAACACACACATTAAACATTGTGAGAACACACATAACAATATAAATTATTGATATTTTTATTTATAAAGTTTCTAATATAATAGAAACTGATAAAAATTTAATTTTTGTTCGTCTCTTCTAAAATTCAAAAGAAATATAAAGAAATTTTGTTTATATATATACATGTGTAAGCCAAATGTAAATCATATTACCTACATATAACCTACACACTATAGTTATACAGTTAAAAGTTAAGGAACAGTGAAAAAAATAAGTGTGATAAGTTTTTATATAGAGTTCATTGTTATTTTCATTATTTAGTTTTTGTTTGTTTGTCATTTTTTATTGAAAAATGGTTTTTTTGAGTCCCTGAATTTTAAAAAGTTGTCAGCTTCATCAATTTTAAAATTAAATAGCTAAATGCAAGTAAATTATGGTCATAACCCAATTCACATCAAATTCAAATGCAAATGTGCAACAATCTGTGCGTACCACGAGCTCTTTTAGGATTCACTAGTTAATTGTTAATGTGTGGCTAACCCATTTGGTTGAGGTTTTGCCTCTTAGAGAGGAGGTATTGGGTTCAAACCCATGCATGGTGTGACTTAATATAATTTAGAAGTAGGCATAGGATAAATTTGCCGTTAAAAAAAGATCACTAGTTAATTATGTTTTTGTTAACTTTAGAGCATTTAAGTTACTATACAAATAATTTAATTTAAGTTTTTATTTGTATAATAATTTAAATGTCATAACTTAATAGATACAATTAACTAGGTTAATGAAACTGGATGAAAATCATAACTTTTTAAAAAAAACCAGTGACCTAGAAAAGAACAAAAATCTGTTTAGATGGAGAAAACTAAACATAACAAAATTTTTAAGTACAAAAATAACAATTAACTCTTTTCTATAAATAAACATACAAATTTGTATGCAAGAAGTGCGAAATTAAAAATAAAATAAATCACAAATAAAACTAATTAAATTATATAATTTTTTTAGGTAATATTTTAGCGTACGTTATGTAATAAAACCTCACATGTATATAAATTCATCATTTAGAAAAAGATAAATAATAAATTTTTATTGCTCAACCAAGCAATATTTATATGTTTTAATCTCATATGACTCGTTACGTGGTCAGGTTGTGCTTGTTATAAACTTGCGAATAGTAATTTATAAGACCGAAACCAAAATGAAAATTCAAACATGAATCATGTGTTCAACAAAAAAGCAAAATTGATATAAACACTCATTAATAATGAAGAATGATGTGTTACTTTTGCATTTTGTTTCGACTACTTTTTTTCTTTATCAAAGTTGCTTTTGTTTTGCGCAATTCATAAGTAATGGATCATATATTTGTAAGCTTTATTCATCCCGACTCCCAGCATTCTGTTTATTGTTTCTTGATGTTGAAAGATAATGAACGCATTAGCAAATTAATCGGGATAACCTAACAAAGCATTTTTTTCAATTTGATAGTTTCATATTTTAGTCTATTTTATTTTTTTTAATGTAATATTAGTTACTAGGTAAGAAAATTATGTCTTACACAGGTTAGATATCCAACCAGTTGTAAATCATCTGTTTTTTTTAATTATTGTATTTAAAATGTTATAGGTTATTAATGAAATAAGAAATAATGAAAATTTAACAATTATAAATAACAAATAATTAAAATAAGATATAATTACATCTTCTTATGAATTCGTAAGTTTGATTAATTACATGAAAAAAATATTTATATTATAGTTATCATCTGGTTATATAAAATTATTATTTTTTAAAAGAAGAGAGAAAAAAAAACACAAATATAAACTTCACCGGACATTTACATGCACAACAAAAGTTTTACACCTAATATTTTCTTTTTAAATTAAAGCCATTTATCATTAACTCATTACACAAATTTATTATTATCACTTCATTTTTACTAGGCGTATGCATGGCAACATTTTATTTTCACTATCACGATTCACGTACCCACTATATATATATCGTGTAATTCCTCTATTCATATTTTGGAATGTCTCAGTTATAAATGATCATGAATTTAATATACTTGTGGCAGAGCATATATTTTTTCACTAATAGTTCGATTATAAATTAGTTGGGTTACTAATGTACGTTCCAGTTAAATCATGATAAAAGCCTAAACAACTTAAAAAATACTAAAAACAAAATCTAACAAGTTTTTGTTAGAACTTTTTAAAGTTAAGAGTAAATTACATTATTTACGGTTATTTTTCGTTTTTAAACTAAGAAAATAACAAAACACACCACCATTTTATATATGTATTTTGTAACAATTGAAGTCCTTTTAATCATATACGACACGAAATAGTTATAATTAACTCCAATAAAAAAGCTAAATGAATGATTTAATCAAATTATTATAAGGAAAATAAACAAATTTCTAATTAGAATCCATTATAAAAAGTTCAATTTTCTCATGTATTGTTGGCCGCCACAACTTGTTTGGTACTTATTACGTACCTTCGTTCAAGTGTCCTATGTCGTACACACCACTACTACATGGCAAAATCTTAAATTGGAAATAATTATATTGTAAATACGAACAAGTTTTAAAATTAAGGTATATAATATTATTATCTCAAACAAGAGGTTTTAGATATGATTCTCATAATTGAATTGTATAGACATTAGAACTTCTAAATTTTCTTTTAAAAAATGATGTATATATGGTTAAGAACTTGAAAGGTATTTTATAAATTCATGTAATTAGGTTTATCGACGGATTTGTTCATAGGTAGAATTATAAGACATGGATTTTTATTTGTAAACGTAAGGTGATATTAATAAGCTTTTAATTTTTTTCTCTAAAGTGAATCAATCTTTGGAAGAAATCATGCACTTATATAAACAATAGATAAAAAATATTAAAAGATAATTAAATGTTTTAAACATGTTAACTTAAAATAACAACCTTTTCAAAACACCATGCTTATATTGTGATATAAAGAATCACATCAAGTATGATGTTTTGAAACACAAACAAATGTGAGAAATGAAGTAATACCATGCAATTAGAACATGAACTCATATACTACATATTATCTGATTCAAAAAACAACATCAAAACACAGTTGTTAGTATATATCTAATTAAACTCACATTACTTTCACAAAACTCTAAAACCCCATCTCAAACTACATGACCCCTAATTTACAATCACAAAAACCTATTACAACATTTGGAGTTTGAAAATAACTTGCTTATCAACTGATTCCAAAATCCCAATATCAGAAACATTTTCAACTTCACATGATCTCTTGTGATCTTCTGTAGCAATATTCAAATCCAAACTGATAACTGACTCTTTCCCACAATCCTCAACGGTTTCTTCTCGTTCGTTTTCGCTATACATTCGCATAATGCTAGGAGAACACGCTCGCGAAATCGAACTGAAGCTTTCACAGCTGAAAATAACAATGGCATCATTGAAAAGAACTGTTTGTCCATCATTTTGTGTGATACTTCCATTCTTGATTGCTTTTTTGATCCCCATTTGTGAATGGTAATCAACTTGCTCAACATCTTCCATAAAGAACACGCGATTCGGGTTTTCTTGGACAGCTTCTGTGAATCTTTCAAGATAACTTTGGCCATTTTCATCTCTAGCCCTTTTGTTACTAACAAATTCTTGATCATCATCGGTCGAATCGGCTCGTGTGGCCGAAAACCTACTCAAGCCCATTTGCACAAAGTTGTTTCTTGATCCAAATACAACTTTGGCCAACTCTTTTGCTATTTTTTCTTTTCCATGATTGTCAGGACCCAAGAAAGATAACCATGTTTCTTCTTTCCCTTTTCTTTCCATTGTACCAGACCTGCATTGAAGGATTGTACTTACTATTTCTGGAATTATCTCTTTTTGCCATGGTACAACTCTCTCCAATGCATTGCTTAAAGTCTTTACATTCTCTGAGTTCATTTCTTTGAACTTGTGCAAGTAGTATTGATGATCATCTTGATCATAATCTTGATCACTGGCTTCACTACAAGAAGCCGAATTTGGACTTGAATTCGGATTCGATAAGAGTTCTGGCATGAGTGTTTTCGGGTTGGGCTCATCAAAACATTTGCCACTGATGAAAAACTGATGTTCTTTTGGAGTGTTAGATTCGAAAACCGCGGGCCAAGTGAGATGGTGTTGGTGGAAATTTGGAGAAGAAGATAAGGGTTGTTGTTGTTGTTGTTTATGAAGAGTACTACAAATTGAGTTCCATTTTTTGCAAAGATTCCCAACAACCTTTTCACACTCCTGCAAACACATGCATCATATTGTTTTAGCTCATTGCTATACAAGATTAGGGTTTTTTAAGCAATTATGTAATATAACAAGAACCTTACTTGATCATTGGTGGTCTGTCTTGACTTCTCTTCTTTGTATTGTTGGAGCCATGAAGGCAAATTGGATCCATGAGTGGTTGTATTGGACTCGCTGGTTCGACCATAACTCGTTATGGTTCGAGCCTCTCGGGTTGCATTGATTGAGCATTCCTCACAACAAGTGAGCAATTTCATCTCTTGTAAAGAATCTTTACTGCTAATAAAACAAAACCCAAATCAAAGTTCAGTTTTTCTTTAACATGAAAAAGATTATCTTTAAGGCAAAAACACCAAAAAGTTGAAGTCTTTACCTTTCAAGATTGAGTGTTAGGTCCAAGCTAGCAATAGAAAGTGTAAGTGGACAAAGATCCCATAGAGTTTCAAGTGATGGATGACCTGTTTTGCACCTCATGTATGTTTGAGAGTTGGCTATCCCCATCAACCACATCTTTCCACTATCAACACCAAACATAAGTCCACTAATCTCCATGATCATATGCTCCACTGGAGAATAGTAGTAGCTTTGATTGAGCTTTCGCTCGCTGTGGTTCGACCAGTAATCCGAAACCCATTTGAGATCACCTAAATACAAGATCACTCCTCTACCCACAAAGCTTTTCACTAGACACTTAAGTTCTCTAGCTTTATTCTCAACATCTTCCCTTGAAAGATGATTTAGTGAGTGTAAAGGAAGGCTTACAAACTGCATGAACCTCAGATTGATGTTGTTTTCGGTTTCGAATTTGTCTATAACTCCTCTAACTATAGCATCAGCACTAGCTAAACACTCTCTTATAACAACAATGCTCTTTCTTTTCTTATTCATCATCATTTCTAAAACACTCATTACATCTTCATCTTGGACTTTAGCTAAAGATTTGGGCTTGATGTTCTCTTTTGAGTGAGAAAAATTGAGGGGATTTGGGGAAGAGACCGATATCTCCATCTGTTCGATGTTGTTTTTCACTTGGGTGCTAGAAAAACCGGCTTCTCGCATCACTCTACTCACACTAGGATCATCTAAGATGGATATGATAAGTTGTTCTATCTCTACTTTAAGAGCTAGAATGGGTTGTTGTTGATTCTCAATCGAACCACGCCGTTGGTGAGCTTGAGCGCGCTTGAAGGCGGCCACCAACGCGTTGGAAAGAGAAGGGTGGTGAGATTGATTAGGATTTAGCATGATAGGGCTCGATTGCATGGTAGGGAGGCGGTTCAACGCCACGTTGAAGCAAAGCTCGAGAGCTTTGCATTGAAGAGGGTGAGAATTGGGTTGCAAACAAGCCTTTTTCATAAGGCTTGTTGGCGATGCCAGCATCGCGCTGGCAACATGCAGAGGCGTGACCTGTGCATGTCCACGCCGTCTAGCAAGGCCTAGAGCTTGTTTCACAACGGTTGCGGCTTCGGGTGTTAGGGTGTGTTGTATGGTGTAGCCTCCGGCCCTCATGGTTCACTAGATTATGAAACTTAGGGATTGAAGTTTTATGAAAGGAGGGTTCAAGAAATGGTTATATGGTTTTGTTCTTCATATGGTTTGATTTTTGAAGTTGGTGTAATGTGTTGGCGAGTGGTGGTGATATGGGTTTTATATTAAGAGGATTAAAGAACTAGTGTGAAGTGGGGCTTTTATGCTTTTCTTGTAATTGTTAGTTTTGTATGTGAAAGTGGAATGCATGTGAAGCAAAGCAAATTTCTCTCTCATAAAAAGACTAATTCAACCTTTAAACAGTACTGGTAACTGGATTATAACGACAAGTATTTATATATTTTCTTTCTAATTGTTTTCGTTTTATAATAACATTTTGTCTTACCTTAATTATAGTACTAATATGAAACTAAGATTCTAACTTCTATAATTAATAGTTGGCGTAATTTTATGTTTTGACTCAAGACACTTGGAGTGATACGTAGTTTTCTAGAATTATATAATAGGTTTATTTTTTAAACTTGAATATTTTGCATATATTTTATTTTTTTTAATATTTATACTTCAAATTAAGTTTTTCTTATAACATCAAATTCAGCATAGTTTTGCTTTATGTATAGAAAGGTGTTAGTTAAATGGTTTTTAGTTATACAGTGCTCTTAAACTAGTAAAAAATAATGTGTGTTTAAACAGATTACAAGGTGCATTATATTAAAAGAAAGATGTTTGTGTGACTACTGTTGGTAGCTAATAATCAGTTGGTAATATTTTGGCATTTTATTTGAGACAAAATTTAAGTAATAAATATGTGTGCGTCATATAAGATTTTGGAGATAAATTTATCGGCTATTGAATCATAGTCTTAAATATGTTTCCTCTGTAATGCAAAATTATGTATATGTATGCGCGACTAGTCTTCAGTCTTTACGTGTGATATGAACAGTAAGTATTAGAGGCTGAAAATTAGTTTTTTTTGTAAATTGATTGAGGGGCTGTTTGACAACTTCTGAATGATTAAAAGCTAGTATATAATTTAATTATTCAAAAACAAATGTCTGACCAATTTAGATAATATGTCTTAACCATTTAGCATTAGACCTCTTAACCATTCAGAGGTAAATCTCTTAACCATTCAGAAATGTGCTCGCGAAACAAACAGTCTGAATTATTAAGTGCTGAATCATTCAGACATCTGAACCATTATGAGGTTGATTAAAAGGCTATCAAACAACCTTTGAATTAAAGATAGAGTTGGTATTCAGTCTTGAACGCCTATTGGACATAAGAGGATTAAAGACTTGTTTTTTAATTCTTTGGAGTTAATTATGCCATTTTAAGAAAAGTATTGGAGTTTGAACGCTAGTACTAAAAAATCTTGTAAGGATTCTTATCCGAAACTAATATTCTAACCCCTAGAGATATTTGCACTTGGATTTATTAGGATATTGATTTTCGGTTTTCAATAAACCATTCATTTCTACCCGTTTGAGAAAATATATTATTGACTGAAAATCATTCCTAACAATGATGGTAAGAGACCATATGGGAGACTAATATTTAGTTTTCAATGTATTTTGTATATAAATGATTAGAGACTTACTTTTAGTTTCCGATACATCATACTTAAGACTAATTTATCAGTTTCAAATGATATCAGAAACAAACTTTTATGCGACTTATGTTAATGATTGTTCTTCAATCTCTAATACGGATTAGAGACTAAAAAATCCATAATATTTTCAAAATAAATCGATTTAAAGATTGATATTCTTTCTCGAATATTTAACACATATTCTACCATGTGAAGAAATGTACTAGAGTGATGGTTAAGCATGGTTAATTATTGCCATTGATAGTCTGTTAGGGTTGGTGATGGTCAATTAGAGTCATCAATGGTAAGATATTATTGTCAATTGTTAACCAGGGTAATTCTTATTATTTGCTAGCCAATTAGGGGCAATGATTGTTAAATCGAGTCATGGTCAATTATGGCCATTGATAGTCCGTTAGGGTTGATGATGGTCAATTAGAGTCATCGATGGTCAAATAGTATTGTTGATCGTTAACAATGTAATTCTTGGTTATTATTTGATAGCCAATTAGGGGCAATGATTGTTAAATCGAGTCATTAATAGCTAGGCTTGTGATGGTCATTTAAAGCTATTAATGATCAATTGTAACATTATTGATCTATTATGGTCAATGACAGTCAATATATCCATTGATGGTCAATTATGGTCGTTGAAGTCAATTAGAGGGCAATCAATTAGATTCTTGTAAGGATAACACTTAGAGGCTGATGCAAACAAAAAGTTCTCAACATGCACTACTAAAGTACAAGGAAGTTACTTTCGAAGATTTGATACAACTCAATGTATTATTCTAAGTATCAAATTTTCTAAAGCCAAAAGACCATACCTTCTAAAGCCAAAGACAGAGGCTTCCGAAGCCAAAGACAAAGGCTTCCAAAGCCAAAGACTGATTTCTTCCGAATACATAAAAGATATGCTTTCTGTGATCACCTTTTGACAAAAGCTGAACCACTTTTCGTTGTTATCTATTGAAACTCACCAACTTGGATGAGTTGGTGAAAAGTCCAAACTTGTGTCAAGTGTAAATTAAGATCTTGAGTATGAAACTTTCTACTTTTGTATTTGTATTCTTTTTTATAATACATTAGAATATGAACTATGACATGTCATAATCACAAGTCAAAAGGCAATCTACCTTTTGACTCTACGTTGATTTTGTTGTCTAGATTAGTATTTCCAGCTAGCTTTTAAAGCATGACCGGTTGTAGGATATAGCATAAAGTGTATCAAGTATTTGTCTTTATATGTATGATTTGTAACACTTGTAAAAGAATTTGAGAGCAACATACATCATTCTTGAAAACCAATATTATCTTGTTCATAAGTAAACCCGGTTTCACAAGTCAAAAAGCAATCTACTTTTTGGTTCTACGTTGTTCTGTTTCATTACTTGTGTTAGTTGAATTGTAGTTAACTAGAGTTATTAGATGTCAACTAGGATCAGTCATGGTCACTTGATCATCAGTTATGGTCATTTGATTATCAGTTATGGTCGATGTTGGTTAATTAGAATCATTTATAGGTCTATTCATGATCAATATGCGTCATTATTGTCAATCAATGTCAGTGATGGTCAATTAGTAATATTACAAGTTAATTAGTGTAGTTAATGATCCATTAAGGTTAATGATGGTCGATTAGGGTGACCGATGGTAATTTATTACATAGTACGATATATTTGATCAAACATAGCTTAAGTAGGACAAATTTGGTTAATCATAGCTAAACATGGCCTAACATATTAAATGTATGTCAAATAAGGCACGATCGTAAAGTTACAATTGTACTTGTTCAATAACAACAAAAGTGACGAACTATAAAATTGTTCCATATTGACTGCTAATGTGAATCTACATGTTCAATCCTAATTTACCATCTTGAATGTGTATTTTACTACATTAAGAATCTACATGTTTTAATTGATGTTGTGTTGTTCAAAACTAGGATTTTAGAATTCCAGAAGTTATTTGACCCTAATTTGTTGCTTCAAACAAGAGTTCCACCATTCTCAATAGTAAAGCGTTAGCCTTTACGCCTTTTCTTATCTGCTAATCAGCTCGTTTACAACCGAGCAAAAATTCGAACGAACAATTTCGAGCAAATTCAGAACGAACGTCGAGCGAGTATCAAAAAGTTTGAACAATCCTAGTACTAAGTATTCATCCTAGCTAGAGACTGGCAAAATTAGTTCCTAATGACCATTGAGTACTAACTGTGAGTAATAAAAATTAAGTTTTTAATCTTAGAGTCTCTTCTTTTTGTAATGATTGGAAAACTAAGATTACGCTAGTGTTGCATATTAGTTAGGGGTGGCAACTATTGACATGACTGAAATTGGACTTGAATGAGAAATAAAAGAAATAAAGTTTTAAGTTGTTATATTTAACTCGTTTAAAAAGTAAGATACGTCAAATTGACCTGATTAATTAAATGAGTCAGTTCCACTTGACCTGTTTAACTGGACAGGTCTACCCGTCAACTTGTTTTATTTGGAAAATCAAATCAACACATTAACACCTTTAAGACATGTTTAACCCATATTTCTACAACTCTACCACCTAATTAACATTGTGAGATATAAATGAGTTATTATATCATTTACACGATGTTGTTATTCTATTTGAATCATGCGGGTATGTGTTTATTGAATCTATTTGAAATAATTAGTGAATTTATAAAGCGTTGTTAGGCATCGAGGTCTAAAATACTAATTTAATTATAAAAAGTAGGGTGATGTCATCACAATTTACATGGCACTCTTATAGGTGTTAGGAACTTACATTTGTAAGTGGACGCAAATACTCTCGTCATAAAATCTACATCTATACATTTGTTGTCTTCTGATTGCGTCTCACGTGAAAATCACTTTGTACAAGAATAAGAAAATTATATATATATATATATATATATATATATATATATATATATATATATATATATATATATATAT
>BJCM01064223.1:0-13078 GCA_018326385.1 Flaveria bidentis | reverse complement strand
AAGTCATGTTTTAAACATGAGGGACTAGTTTTGACAATGTTACATAGTTGTATGTTAGTATAAAAGGGTAAATTAGTTAATTGGTAGTTAATACAGTGAGCAGAGTAAATTTCTTCCGAAGCTTGATTTCTTCCGAAATCAGTTGTAACTCGATTCGATTGTTCATGTTAATTCTTGACTTTGTAATAAGATTCATTCAATTTCTTGTTGATCAATTGGTGTTTTACATAACAATAAGTGAGATTTAGTTTGACACTAAAGTTGATCAAACGGGTTGAAAGTTGTGTCAAAGTAATTTAAATGTCTATAATCTATATTATTATTTTGATTATTTAGTTTCTCTAAATCATATTTAATGCATTAACTACTCTAGCGAATCAGCCCGACTCATTTATTTCCCGGACTTACAAATGGCCCATTTTGACCACAACCCGTTTTAACATGAACTTAAATATGAGATTATTGAGCAAATGAATACTCACAGTGCTCCTCCACAGGCTGGACCAATTGCTTTGCAAATTGACTGCAAAGTCATGGCAATACCATTGGCTGCACCTCTTTGATGTTGATCCTGTTATCCATGTACATTGTACAAAATATAACAGTTAATTTATGTACCTGAAACTTTAAAATTAAAGAGAAAATACAGAAATGGTGAAGTAAATAATATTACCACAGCTTTATTTTGCAGCATGAATGTGCTAGTTATGATGGACACCTGGTTAAAAACTCAAAATGAGAAACTAAATTGTGGTAATAGAGATAAGGTGGAGATGATTACAACACATATAAACAGCTGAATGCTAAGATCTTAATTTTGTAAAATTAATGTGGTCGAGTACCATTTATATGTGTGTATCTTAAATAAGAAATATGCATAAAGTAGATAAGGATTTAGTCTTTGAGAAACTTACTGACAAAACGTTCTTGACGATGGATGCAAGATTTAAGGTAAAGGTGAGCATGATGCCAGATAACAACGCGATGTATGGATAAGCTGTGAGTAAAGGTATAGATAAAACCTACACAAGAGATAGATGGGTTAACCCTTAAAGTAACTGAATCATGTAATACTTAACTACTCCTCTGTAAGTTAGGCACCTTTGACTCCAAAAGTTAAACAAATTACTTTTTCTTTGATATTAATATAACTACATTCATTCGTTCCTAAAAACTATAATTACATTAAAAGTACAGTAATTATATAATAAATAAAAAGAAGAGGGATTAAGTACAAATGACAACTGCAAATTTATTAAACAACAGTTTGACTTTTAAAGTCAAAGGGAAGACAAATAGTAGAGAAATAATGAGTTTAAAGGAAGATTGTTTACTCCTGCGATGCGAGCTACCACGATGGGCCCGAATATCCTCTCTGCGATCGGATACAATGAAGTCTGGAATAAGAGAAGCCCCACTCCTGAAACAATCAACATTTTTGTAAACACTTTGTTACATTTATGTTTTCATAATTTGTCTAGATTTCATATGCTTTAATGCTTTTGCAAGAACAATGGTTTGTCAGCATATGAGTAATATGATTGAAATTTGTCAAATAAACAAATGTTGAAAATAATTTAGAACATCCAAGTATAGAACAGGTGTTGAAAAATAGTATGAAATTATAAGTAACCTCACCTGTGATAGATAGAACAGTGCCAACATCCTCAGTTGTATAGCTGAGTCCCCCCAAACTCCTTGGACTCTCAGCCCATAATGAGAAAATCTACCAAAGGATGAAAATCAGCATTGTTTTAGAAGTTATGATGGGTGAACTTAAGGGAACATACAGTAGAATCAAAACTCTAAAGCATGGTAAAATGTATAAATGATTTTATTCAGACATTTGCAATGAGTTATTAGTTTGTAGAGTGATTTGACTTTCTAAGCCTCAGTACTTGACTTTTCATCACAAACTAAACCGTCGTTTAGGGTTTAAGGTTTAGAGTATGCATAACTAATAGTCAAGTGTTAAAATCTACCTCGGTATAAGCCATGTCGTGAAGAGAAAAAACGCAATAGACAATGATAGATGACATTAATGGCCAGTTCTTGAGGAGGCTCATCAAAGTAGAATCCTTTTTCTCGTCTGTTTTTCCAACAGCAGACTCCAACTCGTTATTTTTATGAAAGTGTAATGTTTCCTGCAGTTTAAAAAGATTGAATGAATATCATGTTAAGATGCTACTAAACAGAAGTATTTAGGAAATGTCAATTAAATAAAACCGTACCGGAAGCCAAAATGCAGCAATGGTCACAAAAAATGCGAAAATGGAGATGCAAAGACAAGGCAATAAGTATGGAAACCTGCAACACAAGTCATGGATGCAGTTTGTTGGCACTCAAATTGCATTTGAATAACTAAAGCTAAAAAATATTTGCAATAATATCATCACTATTAAGATAGAAAGAAGTTAACAAAGGGATAACGCTACCTCCCGAATAGAGAATCTTGAGATACCAGACTTGGAAAGTTCTCTGCAGGCTTAATATCAAAACAAGCACACATGTTAAAATGAGATATTCATAGAGAGAATAATTTTCACTATATCAATTGGTATCACCATGAATGCATTCTTTCATATTAACATTAGGAGTAACTAGTTTGTGATAATATTATTCAACTTAGATAACTTTATTTCATTTAGTTAATCCATAAGGAGAAAGTTGTATTTTCTGTCATTAAGAACATGTATCAACCAATCACTTTTAAGTAAGAATCGTTCTACGTCCATTTAGTGATTAGCGATGAATAAACATTTATAGAGTCGAAATACTACTTTTGGAAAGCGAATTCCATATACGACACAGGAAGACATTTTCAAGCTATTCCGTTACCATAATATGAATATTAATTGCATCATTAACAACGAATCATTCCACATTGTGCATACAAATATATAATAGTGTCCTAAAACCAGATTTCTTTTTCCTAAAACATAATATAAGGAAACCTTGATTGTTCATCCACAAGAATATCATTTCCCTTCATTCACATTTACACTCAACACTCACATGCGTGTGCGCACACACATATATGTGGATCAACTTGCTTGTGTGTATTGTAAAAACATCAACAAAATCTTTTGAGTATATTACAAGATACTTATAGCATATCGATTTGTTTGTGTGTATTGTTTTTAACATAAATACCCTTCTTTCAATTGATTTTCAATATGTAATCTGCACAAGATATATAGTAAAGCACATATAGCATATCAAGGTAGAAGTGGATATACAAACCTGTGCAAGGTAACCTCCCAAAGCCGGACCAACGATCAGTCCTATCCCCCATGATGTACTAATCTGCAATAAGATCACTCGATAGTCGATTCATAAATTTCAACGCAAGAAAGCTACCTAAAATTACACCAACTTGAAGTTGATGTCATATGAATGTAAATAAAGAATAGGGTCTGATTTCTTACAGATGACAATCCTAAAGCTTGATATCTATCAGGGAAAAGTTCACATGCATATGCTTTTATGGGTCCAAGTAGTCCATTTAAAAAGCCAAGAAGAAACCTTGTAGTGATAGCCATCCAATAGTTGACACTAAAGCCGAAAAGTGTGTTGAAAATAACCCTGATGAAGATGCAAATTACAAGCTTTATAAGAACATAATGTATCCAAGTGTTATATGAAACATGTTGGCTAAAATAATAACTGTTAAACTAGTTACGAACACTGCTGAAGTGCCCAAAAGAATAACTGGTTTTCGACCATAGCGATCAGCTACTACTCCCCAGAAGACAGATGTCATTGCCCGTCCAATCATAAATGAAGCCCCTTCATAAGATTGAGAAACGTATGAGATATGTTTAATGGAAAAAAAACAGTAATAAGAATTCTTGTAATAAAACTTCCTAAAACATTTTTTTGAGATGGTATAATTCTTATTATAAGAATTAAAAGATTCTACACGAAAAATGTTTAGTGTCAACCCAACCAGACCCTTCCCCTAAAAGAAATACTTGTTTTGACCCGAATATATTTTTACCTGTTAGCCAACCAGTACACCTTTAATGGAACACAATGTATAAAATTTACTTACCGACAAAGCCTGCATAGTAACTAATGTCCTCTTCTTTCTCAGCAATGTTAAAATCCCTTACCTACAATAGAAATCAACATAAAGAATTTCAAATGCCAACATTTAGAAAATGGTAAACGAATCAAAGATATAAGTGCACACACGTACCATGAAATAAAGAAATGGAAAGAGAGACGAAATCGGGAGTGCTGTGAAGGAAAAATGAAAACAGACATCAGACATGAACATCATGACAGAAAAGTTGATATTGAATTGCATATAAAGATGCATCAAAGGTTATGATATTAGGATTACAAAGTTTCACACGTTCAAGAATCTTTAGTTCATTGAAACTCAATGAAATTGAAATCTGAATTTTATTACCAACTTGTTTGGTTCACGTAATTTATTAGAATTAAAATTTGAATTCAAGGATTACATGTCTTGTCTTAAAATGAAGTAAAAGTGAATGAAATCTCATAAATTTGTTTACATAAAGGAACTCAACATTCATTCCATATTGTACACCAATTCAACCAAATTGTACAGGAATTCAACACCTACCACAGCCACCGTCACCACCCTACGTTGTTTATTGGAAAAACTTATGTACTTATGTAATGTTCTCATGTACAAAAGAAATATCATTTTTTCTTATCAGGACAAATTTACAACATATTTTGTTCAAAAGTGGTATGTTATGAAGGGGCTCTTGAACTACGTCATTTGTCTTTTGGAATTTTTACTTAGACAATAGATATTATATGTGTGTATGAAGTATATATGTAATTGTTTTAACATAAATAAAAAAACACTTAGTAATAATTTATAATATTAAGAAACTAAATAAAAATACACCCCTTTAAATCTTACGAATCAAATGAATTAGTTACATTTAATAATACATAATGTATAAAAAGAAGCTAGTTGTTGGTCAATCAAAAATTATACTACATTTAGTTTTTAAAATTAAAATAACTAAAGGTAGCAAATACAGATACACATGTAAAAGGGAGGATGCGAAAAGATAGATTGGTCGATGTAGTCATGTAGGTGATTTGCCAAGTAAACCACTCTCATATCTACTGTAGATATTGAAACGAACGATATGGATTTCAGATGTCAATATATATATACACACACACATATAAAAGACATATGAAAACGTTTAAATGATATTTAATCAATGTAGGATATAAAAAGTAATTTAATTAGATAATTAGAAAATGTTAAGGCGGAAAAAGAAAATTTTAAAATGTATAAACTATAATATGTGAAACATTAAAACCTTTTACTTATTACAATTGATGAATTTAATATAAAAAAATTCTACCGCTCTTTTTTAATAAAAAATTATAATATTTCAGAAAAGAATGCTGAGAACATTACAAGACAAAAATATGAAACAAGTAAAAAGATAATAATGCCTAGGAAAATATAAAAGAGACGATGTAAAACAAAAGACTAACAATAGAAGACAAGTATATGAATCAAACAAGAACAATACAATTATACAAGACACCTATGAAGAAAAAATAAAGTTTAATTAAATACTATATTAATTTAAACGAATAGCAAGTAAAGCTGCAAAGGGTGACACATATAGATGTCACTTAAAGCATTTAAATTTTTTGATTAACCGACACATTTATCGAAATTATATTAAAAGAATGTATTTTATTTATATTAACTGTAATTAAAAGCGGAAAATGATAATTTCTTAAAAAAGAAAATTAATTTTTTATAAGATATCATGTTATAACTTAAATTAGTTTATTTCTAACTCTTAAAAAATAATACTTTATCATTTATTTAATAGCTAGATTTGCCGATCAAAAAAGATAGACTTGTGTTGAATACATTATCACCCTAATAAATAGTAAAGTAAAATTGAAACATATCAGTATCACATGCGCACCTCAAGTATATATATTGGCAATATCTTTAGCGAAGCATATCATGTTATTAATACATGTAGACTTGTAGATGTAGATTTTTTATTAGGTTCTATTTTAACTACGGGCCTACTTTAAATGATCTTTTTCTAACATTCATCATTAAATATTTATATTTTTAGTTGTTTTTCTATTGTCAATATATACTTTTTGTCAATGTGTAATTTGTTCATTTGATAGATGTGTTTTTTCATAAAAAAATATAAGTTTTGCATCGGTTGAGCGGAAGGGGAGGGGATCATTCTCTATCAAGACATGTTTTGTCTAAAGAGCAACTTGTCAAAAAAAATAAAACTATAAGTTTTTAGATGGATAATCTATCGAAAGCAAAACGAACAATATTTTGATACGATTAATTTCAACAGTTACACATTTATGATAAATACTTACCCACATCCTGTAAAGTTAATTCTTCCCAACATTGTGTATATTTAATGATTACCAACAAGGTATAAGATAAATAGAAAGTGATAAATGCAAAAGAAAGTAATTTAACCAAAAAGAAAAGGTGAAAATTATATTTTAAAGTTAAATTCGATTTTACTCTTCAAAGTTTATTAAAAATAACTATTTTACCTTCAAAAAGTTTAAAAATATTAATTTACCTTCAAAATTTTAATAAGTTGTTTCAGTTTTATCAAAGAAAACAAAACTTTTTGAAGAAAAACTTAAACAACATATAAAACTATTAAAATAAATTAATGTTTTTAACTTTTTGAAGGAATAGGATTAGTTTATTCAAATTTAATTGTCAAAACTAAAATTAAGTCTTTAATTTATTTACATTCTATATTCGTCGTGGGTTATTATTTAAAGAGAAAACTGTATGAAGATGATTTAAAAAAATACTTACTTTTTTATTATTAAACTTTAAATCATACATTTCAATGTAGACTTTTATTTTTTCATTATTAACATAATTATTATCCTTTTAAACATACGTTTCAATGTAGATAACATTAATTTTACTAATGATCTTTGGATTAAATGGTCAAGATACTATACTCAAGAGATATAAATAAAAGAATGTATTGGGTTCAAAATTCACTTTAATAAAAAATGGTTAAAGTTTAGCCAATAGGTTTTTTCAGTTGTGTGTATCCTCTTGAGCGGGTTGGGAGTGTGGTCCTAACCGTGAAACGAATAGATGGACCTGATTAAGATAATACCTATCCGTCGAAATAAAATCGTACATTTGTCACATTAATTTCCCGCTCAAAAAAAGAAGATAACATTAATTTTTAATCATTTAATTAATATGATCAACCACGTGATACACATGGATAAGTTTACTTATAAGTTGTTAGTACTCACATATATTATACTAGCTTTAGTAAACTTATATAAGTTGTTAGTACTCACATACATTCATTGCATTTCTGCATAAACTTATAATTAATATCACATCTTATAATATTATTTTATAAATAATAATTTTTTTTATATTAAAATTTTTTATTCAATCCGTATAATATATAAGTTTACTAAAGCTAGTATAATATAATTTATGCAGAAATGCAATGAATGTATGTGAGTACTAACAACTTACTATATAACTTCACATTCCACATCGCCCTTTGTAATAGGAAAATGAAATATCAGCAAGTCTATGCAATAGTACGTAGGAGATTTGAACTTATAATCTTTCGAATCGTAATACTTTCTTTTTCTTTTTATAAAGTAGACTCCAATCCCTCAAATATATGCTATTTACGTATCTAACATTCGAATGACGTATTTCACCGACTTATTTACATAGCGAAAAGACTACAATACGTCGGCCACTAAATTCTACATACAACGTAATATAATATATAATAATAATTATATACCAAAGAAGGCATTTTCTGCACCCTTTTAGAAAATATAATTAAAAACTTAACAACTATTAATTATAATAACTAGATGATGAAACAAGAATTATACTCACCAACACATAAGACCACGACCCATATATAAATGAGCTCTTTGATAGGTAACCCGGTTTGCATCCGTTTATTACGATCCACTTTACAACCCGGGCAGTTCTCGTAGTACACCGGCTCCAAAAGCGCGCCGTTTAGCTCATCATCGATCGCCATTTTTCGCGTCCAAAACCCAAATCTTTTGGGAAATTCAAATTGAATATAAAACCTGCAACTTTTGCGGACCAAGAGTTGGAGGAGGAGGGCAATTTGAGTTTGGCTAGAAGATAAGAGATTCGTATAATAATATACCAAGAAAAAGTTACCACAATGGTCCCTCAACTAATGTTAGATTTCCAATTTTGTCTCTAAATTGGGACAACTTTTGTCCTTATGTAAAGAATTAATGACAAATAGGTCCCTCTCTTAGATGTGATTGAGATCCAAGGTGGCCAGTGGCCAGTGTCCGGCTAGCACGTGATTCTCAATGCATGTATGTAAGACTGTAAGATCATAGTTTTTATACTATTTAAAAAACCTACTATAATATTATATTGTTTGTTTATATATGTAGGAAATTGAGAATTTGGGATAGTCTATTTACATGATTGGTTACTAGTTACAGCTTATTGATGTGACAGTGTTTTCTTTTGCGTTTTTTAATTTAAAATTGGATTTTATATATTTTTTTATGTTCTACATGTATAATGTTTTACATAAATTTATATAAAAAGTTAGTGATATGTTTGTAATTTGTAATGGCCTTTAATTTAATCTATCGTATTCAACTTATATCAACTTCACGTCTCAAACAGATGTTGAATCAAACACTATATAAACGAGGAGCATACATTTTTGTCGCTAATATATTTACATGTTTATTTATCTTTGAGTTTTGATATGATTTTTTGTTATAAATTGAGTTGTGTCTGATATGATATGTTATACTATAGTGGCTCGGTTAGTAGTAACTATGTATGAAAACGTTGATAAAAATATATCCATTCAAATTTTATAATTTGAATTTACATAAAATATTATATTTTAAAGTTATAAAAAAACAAAAAAAAATTGTATTTTACATGAAAAATAAAAAGTTAAAAGACAACACGTCAATTAACTTAGTAATTTAACGGTGTAATACTATGACCTTTTGTTCGTCTCTTTTCTCTCTAATCATCAAATGTTAGACTATCGTGAAAGTTGACATAATAGCTAGTATCTAAAAAATAAGCACGTTATTATTGCTCAAAGATGTCAAATTGACGATTTAAATTCAATGTACGATCGTACAAAATTGACTTTAAGGAATTAAATTCAGTAAAGCCACTTAAAACATTCGCAACTTATATTATTTATATAATTACATTTAAAATCATTAATTTTTTTATATTTTTAATTAAATAATATTTTTATATTTTTATTATTATTTGTTTTTTCTCCTTCACTCATAATCACTTAAATATATTAAAAATATTATAGAGTTTTGAACAGTGTTTTCCAAAAATACAGATTGAATAATAAATTTCATATATATTTTTCACTCACAATTATTTATAAACATACCATATAATATAATGACTGCACTCACATAAATTTAAGAAACGGTTAGTGAATGCTCACTAAGTGATTTATAACTATTTAATTGATTAATTGATTTCCCATGCATGTATGTAAAATCATTCTTTTTATACAAAAATGACCAAATTAGAATCCTAATAAACAGAATTGATTTGTCTTATAAATTACTTTAAATGTCAAAGCAATTTTAGTACGCAAATATTAAATGCATATTTATTATAAATCTAACATATAGTACATATTGTCTTATCAAGATATTTATATAAACAAGATTAGTTCGTCAGCTAGTAAAGATTGGTTCAATTAATCAAGTTCGAGCCTAAACTTTATATGTTGAGTTTGAGTGGTTTGTGAGTCTGAATTAGCATTAAATTATATATTATAAGTGTGTGTATATATACACTTATAATATAATTGTTATATATAGTTATGAAACAATAATTACACAATATATATTATGTCACATATAAAACTTATAATTTTCTATACGTATTATAAATGTAATTATATAAATATACAAAATTAATAAAATTAAATAATTAATAATTAATAAACAAATCGAGCTTGAGCCTGTAAAACTACTTACGAGATGAACTCGAGCTTGCGCTAAAAAAATAGACCTCTAAACAAATTGAGCGGCTCAATTAAACTCTCCTTAAGTTAAACGCATCTAAAACGATGATTTAAAAACCAAGACATAAAACAATATCATAATCATGATATCTATGTCATTACGAATATTAGTTGAAAACTAATCTCCTTTAAGAAAATAAACAAGTAAAATAACTTCGTTTAGACTTGCCGAGGTTCCGGTCATAGACTGGAAACATTGCTGCTCCCCGATACCTACTAATCAGTGGCGAAGGATAGTGTGGGGGGAGCTCCCCTCTTTTTTTCACCGGTAGTGTTAATTTTTAGTCCGTTAGTGTAAATTTTTGGCACGATAGTATAAATTTTTATATAAATATCGAGTTCGCCCCCCTAAAAAAATTTAATTTCGCTCCCGCCCCCTTACGGAGATATTTAAGCTCCGCCATTGCTACTAATAAAAACTAACAGCAGACAAAATCATAAATTCCACGAGTAATAATACACATAAAAAATTATTGTGACTATAAGGTTTTGAAACATGTGCAACTGTTTTAATGAGTGGTCCGGTTATACAAATCATTACCAACTAAAAAATATAATTACGAATGATCTTTTGATCTAGTGATTAAAGGAGAGGTGGTATGTTTTGTCTCTCTTAGAGGTTCAATATTCAAACCTTAGTATGAACGAATATTAATAACTTGGTGATACTAACAACTAACAACTAACCAGCCGTTCAAAAAGAATAAAGCTAATAGATATAATTTTATAGTGGATGCATTAATCTCTATAGTTACCAACATTATATGTAATGGTTAATGCATCTTAATAGATATTTTATATTACATCAACATGTACTCGACATTTAATTTGTTTTTGTTAAAAACATGTGCAATTGTTAATACTTGTTAGGTTGACGGGTATTACATAATAACTTGATCAACATTACACAATACACTGGAAAAAAATGTAAAAAAGTTAAATTTTCAATATTGTGTTATTTGAAAATCATTATTTAAAAATACAATGATTAATATTAGGCACAATCAATAACACAATGACTAGCACTAAATTCGATGATTAACAATAGACATAATGCACTACTTGATGAGGATTACACAATGAATTGAAAACGTAAAAAATAACATTTTTAGTATTGTGTTATTTGAAAACCATCATCTATAAAAAAACATAATGCATAAGAAAATGGTTAATATCAGACACAATGATCTAATTAATATTACATAATAACATAATACTACACAATAAGCTGACGAATAATATACAATGAACGGACGAATATTATATAACTAGAAATTTCGTAAAAAACTTTGTTTTTTATTTCTCAAAATTATAGGTGTTTTAAAGATAAAAAATACTTGTTTTTATTGTATAATTTAAAATAAAATAAAATAATATTGTATGTAAAAGTTATGAGCGTTTAAACAAAAGATAGATTTTAAAAATGTGATTAAGATTAAACTACCATTGGCCTACCATTTAAAGTTTTAATTATTTACTATGCTTTTGATTTTTCTTAGTGTTGGATTTAAGATTCAATGGATAATAATAATCTTTCTCATCATTTTTAGTTTTTTCCTCCTTATAACTTTAAAATCCATAATTATTCTAAAAGTATAAAAGTACATTCGCTATGCATATAATTTACGTACGCTTATAATTTTTGCGAAATGATTAAATGATATTTTAAGTTGGTGTTTTTTATATACATATTCATTATTTTTCTTTAAAGAAACATTTTAATAGTCAATTGATGTATCTTGTAATAAAAAAGTTAAAGAGTTTAAATTTTAAAGGATGTATAATGTAGTCTATATATATCATAATTGTTGTTAAAAAACATACACACTCATCATTTGACTCAAATAATGATGATGTGACTCAGGCGACTATCATCTTACTACATGTTCATCAATTGATATTTAGAGATCTCCAATGGTTACGTGGTTCCAATTTCAAAGACACATAAATCATAAAATCATAAATACGTAATCTTATCATGTCAGTTTCCATCTAAAAACATTCATCTTCTCTCTGATGTTACCCACGCTTTAGTTTTATTTCCAAAACATCGCATATTACTTTTTTAATAACATGTTTTTCAATTCATATTATTTAAAATAATAGACTATATTCAGAAAAAAAAAATACAAGTAATTTAACAAAATAAAACTTCGCACTGAGTTTTAAAAAATATTGCATAAAGTACTCATATGAAAAAAAAAAAAAGAATACATATAAAAATTACTTTATGTTGCTTTGGGCTCTAATTTCACAAGAAACTTCCTTGTGCATGCCCTATTTTGAGGGTCCATGTGTTATTTATCCATGAAAAATATATAATGTCATGTCTTGCTTTTAAACTGAAGTTTGGTTTTATATGCAGGTTTACTTCCTTTGTATCTTCTTTTAACAATTACGTACACAGAAATTGGCTTCATGCTTTTGGATGGATATATTTTAGAGAGACTTATATTATTTGGTCGGGTGTATTGTATCAAATCTTTATTTCAATTGTGTATTACAAGTATAATCGAGGCCAATTATATAGCCATATACAAACATAATTATAGGAGTCAATCAATCTAATTTATTTACAATAATTGACAAATTAAATATGGGAATGAATATTATTAGGATTGATTTGTAGACATGGGTCTAATACGCCCCCGCAAGATGGTGGCTCCACTGAAGACGCCAATCTTGGATCGGAATTTGAGGAAGAGTCGTTTGGCAAGCGGTTTTGTGAGAGTGTCAGCCGGTTGATCTTCGGAGTTAATATGATAAACTTTGAGGAGGCCAGCCGTAACCTTTTCCCTGACGAAATGGTAGTCAAGTGCCACATGTTTCATCCTTGAATGGTAGACAGGATTAGCGCATAAATATGTAGATCCCATGTTGTCGCAATAAAGTGTCGGCGGTGTAGTCGGAGTAATTTTAAGTTCATGAAGCAGATTTTCCACCCAAGTTACTTCTGCAGCCGCATTGGCTAG
>BJCM01064218.1:0-22222 GCA_018326385.1 Flaveria bidentis | reverse complement strand
GGGGGGGGGGGGGGGGGAGGGCCCCGTGGCGATAAGGATAAGTGCAATAACTAACTCTGGCTTCCGTCCTGTAAATAGGGGATAGAAGCTTGGGTAAGCTTCTTATCCTGTCGGCTACTGCTTTCTGCTTTTATGCAGCTAACAAGTCCAGCCGAGTCCGCAATTCATCGGATGAATTGGGTAAGGTCGAGTATGTATGTATGTATATATATATATATATATATATATATATATATATATAATTAAAAATAACCAAAAAGAGTTATTCATATAGATACCTCTATATTACAAACCGACTATCGAGTGCAAGATGTCAAATATGGTGGTATATATGTTGCGTATGAAACATTTAACAATTATCATCCTACCCTACTTATATATCATCATTTTAAAAGATTAAAATTAAAGTAAATGTTAGTGCTTATAATGCCCTGAAAGAAGAAATTAAAATGAAAATGATAGGGGGAGAAAAGCTTCTCCAAAGGGACCCATGACATGTCTCCTCAGTAGTAGACTCAATATGTTGTGATCTTCATCTTTTTCTTCCTTCTCCTACCCAACCTTTTGTTTTTACTATTTTTCACCTTGAATTGTCTCCTGATCAAACATATCCATCTTCATGTCAATTAACATACTAAAAGATCCATCTGAAGGGTCCTCGCGATCGGCAACCGGGGATCAAAGTCATCATCCGGCACCTTTAAGCCGTTACGAATCACAAAAACGACGCGATTGGAACACTTTTGGACAGTATCTGAAGAATCAAAGGCCTCCGGTTCCTCTTGCGCAGTGTAACTCTAGTCATGTTCTCGAATTTCTTCGATACCTTGATCAATTTGGAAAAACTAAGGTTCATATACTTGGGTGCGTCTTCTTTGGGCAGCCTGACCCTCCTGCTCCTTGCACCTGCCCTCTCAGGCAGGCTTGGGGCAGTCTAGACGCCCTAATCGGGCGGTTAAGAGCCGCCTACGAGGAGAACGGCGGCTCTCCTGAGAAAAACCCTTTTGGAAATGGAGCGATTCGGCTTTATCTAAGGGAAGTGAAGGAGTGTCAAGCTAAAGCAAGGGGGATTCCGTACAAGAAGAAAAAGAAGAGGAAAAATCAAATGAAAACTAGTGAAGATGCGAAGGCTTCAAAGCTTCAGGCTTCTTGAATCTTGCTTCAATCTTTTGTTCTCTACACCAAATGGTAAGAATTTCTATCATACATGTCAACACTTTATATATCTTTTTGATGACTTCAATTTTCTTGCAATCATCAAGCACCCTAAAAACCCATGAACCAAAAACCCTAATATTGATGTTTAAACCGTATATTCTTGAAATCTTTAAGGAAACCTATGAAAGCATCATATGAACACAGCAATTAAGGGCATGTGATCGAGTAGGACAACAGCCTCTCTCTCTCTCATACATCATGCAAAACACTGTTTATGAATGGTGTTTAGATTAATTATTTAATATATATGTCTCAAGTGTCTACTTTATATATGTTTTGTCCCTTTTGGGATTTGCTACGATTTTCTGCCCCCTACGGATGACTATGTTAATAAATCACCTCCTACGTACATTAGACTTAGATCATAGAGTTTATTGATATGATTGATTACAATATTAATTTAAATGTAAAGGGAATTTGTTTCATGAACCATGTACGTACGTACACCATTGATATAACCTTGTCATTTAGAGGTGTTAAGCTCCATAAACTACAGTTTGTCACTTCTACTGTATACTACAGTTTACCTTAAATTTATACATAAGATATGAATCTCGCTCTTATAAGAAGAAAATAACAAACTTAAAAAAAACAAACCGGAAGCCACAATTTGGATAAAAAATGTAGGAGATTAATTACGATTATTTATCCAACACTATACAAAATTGATAACAGTGTCATACCTTGTACGTCAATATAGGATTTTGCTTAGGGTACTCTTGTTGGCTTGATCTTAATTTCTTCTCAACACTGCACGTACGTAAGATTAATCTTATTTTAGCATGTTATTAAAAGCCCAATAGTGGAAGAACAACTATATCATTAATTTACGTTATATTATTTCGTTGGCTATTTCATAAGATTACTATTTAGATAAGGTCAATATTGTTTTTAAAGTAGTTTGAGCCGTATTCTTACCTGTGATTCAGTAATGATAATCAGTTATTAATCATACTAATGAGTCATTCTTCGATTTATACGTCATAAGTTGTAGTAAATCTTGGGGAGGATCTAAGTAACTCTATCACAACCATATGTTAACAGTTTGAAACAATGTTCGATCATGTGTTGTTTGGCGGAGGTTCTCCTAAACTCTTTTATGTTAGGCTCAAATTCTGCATGTAGTCTGAAAATTTTCATGTGGATTCTTGCGGAGTGATTCAAAGATAAACAAACATATTTTTGTTAGAAGGGAGAAATTTAGCCATATTAGTTAGGAAATTAAATACGTTATAGGACTCTAAGATTTTGCAGGATTTCACTATCAGTGATGTGAATATATAACCTAATTAACATAGTTAGAAAAGATGTACATAAGTTCACGATCGTTTTTGATAATAAGAAATTGTTATTAGTCCACTAGTTGGTTCAACATTTCTGAAAGCATAAAGCGAAACAAAATTTTTAAGCTCTCACCTATATATTATTTCTAAAGATGTTTGTTTGCCTTAAACTGGTGACATAAACAAATTTGTTTATAGTGTGTTAGAAAACAACTCAGGATAGAAAACAACTTAATTAACTAAAAATCATCAACTAAAAAAGAGCATATTAAATGATAAACAAGTAATAATTGATTAAAATAAAGAGAAAAATTAATTGCAAATGTAATTTAAAGTCAAATCAGACAACAATAGATTACATAAGCAAAAGAACAATGATAGATTAAAGTAATTGAACATAAATCAAGATCAGACAATAATAGTTAGTAGATCAGATGATTAATTGCAAAAAAGAATTTAAGAATGATAAACTTAAAAGAACCGTCAACAGTAAACACTCAATAAACTTTTGGTGAAAAAGTTTCGTAAGTCAACCTCGATAAATCAAGTTTTATAAATTGACCTCAATAAACCTTCGGTATTTTTGTTGTTATCCTTCTCGTTTATCTCTAAAAATGTATGTTTTAATTTTAAATTATGGGGCCCTTAAATTTTGGAGGCTTAAAGCGATTGTTTTAGTTGTTTATACTGTAAAACGATTGTTTTAATTGTTTATAGTGTACATATGTCTCTGTAAATGTAGATTTACCAAAAAGAGAATTTTAACATACTCACAAATGAAAAGAGTACATTAAGCTCTTCAATTTGATAATATTATATATCTCCGTCGTTAAGTGTAAAGCTAAATTGTCAAAATGTCAATCTGAATTCATAATATCAATCAACACGACACGTGGGACAAGTGTGACCCAATGTAAAAACCAAATATGTAAATGCATCTTTTTCTTAAGTTGGTACAGTCAGCGTCTACCTTAAAGTCACCTATCGACACTCAATCCTGTTCATCCTGCTTTCTTTCCTTCAATTGTATTGAATTTAGGGGTATATGAGATTTTTGGCTTGGGTTTCGAGTGTTTTGAAGAATAGATGAGCTTATTTATGGATGTGAACGGAGGTCGTGTTGACCAAGTCACATTAAGTTTTGTGTTCTTGTAGGTGTACACTAATCATGGCTGACAATACTAATTGCAACAAAAAATATCAAAGTGATGTGATTATTTAAACAAAGATGGAGATCTACAATTTGGAGAGAACTATGAATTAATCAAAGGATAGAAGATTAATCTTGGTGACTTGGTTTCGAGACGGAAGACCCCATTAAATATAAGTTACATAACCATTGAGTTTTAGCTGTTGTTTTCCCGGAGTTAACTATCCATTGTTACAACCACCTTACAACCGGCAAAACGTTCTATCTAGTTAATCTCATACACGTCCAAATATTATAACACGTCCTAAAAATCTGAATGTTAGAACTTATTCACTCCAGAATATGTTTTTTACAGATTGATAATCATTACCTTATAAGTAATTTTTTCAAACTTATATATATAGTGTAAGGTTCGATTGTTAACCTACTCTTCGTGACGTAGCTTGTGTTAACCCATCAAGATAAATGAAAATCCTTATTATTTTTGTTCGAATAATATAATTATGAATATATAACGTTATGTTTATTTATGTATACGTATAAATTTACAAATATAAAAAAGTTAAGTAAGATGTAAAGTATACAAAATCAGTGTAAATATTTGTAATTTTACCATTGGTATAAGTAATTTATACCAATATTAACTTTTATACAACTATAAATTTACACTTATACATAAAAGAACATTACGTTATATATGTATAATGATTTTATTCGAACAAAATAATATTGATTTTAATTTATCTTGAAGGGCTAACTCAAGTTAAGTCGTGAAGAGTGGGGAAAAATTATTACATCATAGGTGTAACGTAATATAAAACTTAATTACACTATATAATCACTGTGTAATTGTTTGTTACATTAGGGTTAACGAGTTATCACAATAACATTGGTTAACAACCGTTCCTTTCCATTATGTGTGTGCATGTGTGTGTGTGTGTGTATATATATATATATATATATATATATATATATGTGTATACATATATGTATATATATGTATATATATGTATTTATATATATATATGTATATATATATGTATATATAGGGAATGGATCAAATGAAAACAATATGTATATATAGGGAATGGATCAAATGAAAACAATGTTTATAATTAAAAACTGTAAAAATCATCATTACCCAATCACATAACTTATAATTGATTTAACATTTTAATTGTTTAAAGAATTTTTAAGTAGATTTCAACCTTATATTTTGAGGTCATTATCTATTTTTTAGTTTAAACTCCAAGGAACGACAATGATGACGAAGCGACTTACGTATATGTAACTTGTATAAGTTACATGTACGCAACTCGTAGTTATACACTTGGTAACACGTATTTTTATATACATAACCCCTACATATACATAACTTTTAGTTTTAAATTATAAACATTATTTTTATTTGATCCATCCCCTATATATATATATATATATATATATATATATATATTAGTTCATATATGTGTTTACAATTAGTAATTTAATTACCTTATAGGACTTATAATAGTCTCCAATACACTATTATTTTTCTCATCAAATTTAATCAACAATATCATAACATGTAAATGTGAAACAATATACAATCAAACATATAAATATATAATGATACCTAGTTAAATAATTCTAAACTTTGAAATAGTGAACAACCAAACAATATATAAATATGTCTTGGCTAATATACTAGATCAAACCGTGACATATGAGATTATTATAACATAATAAGGATCTAAGAGAATCACTAAAGGTATTCTCAGTTAATGGATAAAGACGTCGCCCAAAAAATTCTAAACTTTGAAATAGTGAACAACCAAACAATATATAAATATATCTTAGCTAATATACTGGATCAAACTGTGACATATGAGATTATTATAACATAATAAGGACCTAAGAGAATCACTAAAGGTATTCTCAGTTAATGGATAAAGACGTCGCCCAAAAAATAAGAACATGGCCAAGTCTAGTCAATCCCATAACATCATACCATAATAAATAAAACAATCCAAGGTTTCAAACCAGAACAACAAAAAACAAATAAAAATCAAACTAAGTATATATCCTACAAGTAAATTCAAAACCAAAATCCAAGTAGTTCACAAATTATCTAATGCTCCAACGGGAGAAGTCTCGTCTACGGTTCATATTCCGGGCACTTAAGCATTATTTTATGAAAAAACATGCTTTAAAAAGCTAACAACGTTAGTGAGTTCATAGGTTTATAGGTACAAAAAAGGTTATCATGTAAGTTATGTATAAAATATGTGGGTGTGTGTAAGAGAGCACAATAGTCATAGAAATCAACGTAAGTTCATGATCGGTACAAGTACAAATAACTGGATTATATTCACTTAAGGGCACACACATGCCATTTAGTTTTAGCTAGCCTACCTAAAACATGAGTGGAATGCCAACCCGTTCATACCAACAATACCTTTTCATGACAGTTCAATTCAATTTCAAGTAAGAGTACATACTTATGAAGGAAAATCTTATCACACACCCGGGTTTAGGTTACCTCGGGCTATGTGAACCAATTGGGATCGATTGATTATTTTATTTATAAATCAATTTTAAAGATGTTTTGGTAGTGGAATTTCATTTACTAACAAACGAATCATGTCAATTCTCAAAACTAAATTATTTATTGTTTTACAAGATTGTTTTATAAAGTCTTGTCTATATTACAAGCCATAAGATTTCTCAAGACTAGAGATACGTCAATCTCTTCTTCTAGTTTGTAACTTAGGTATTGACACTAGATAGAACCATGGAGTTTATACTATGGCATGATCTAAGTCACATTCAAACACTAGTAATAGTTATTTATTGGGTCACCCATAGAATCGTCAATGCCTAGGGAGTCATAATCATTTGGGCCCCAAACTATTACCAGTCAGGTTTAGGCATAGTATCCCTTTCAAGATCCTACCCATCATATGTGCATAATTTCATATCAAACCACACATACAATTTTAGTCTGATTCTTGTCTTGCATCTCACTAACATACGTTAATTAATTAACTAAATCTCATGTTGGTTTCCAAGTTAATGGTGATTCTCAAGAATTCACGAGTTTTGTTTTCAAAAGACAAATGTATCCACCTAAAAGTCAAGTTGAGTCTTGTCTTATGATCGTAGGTTATTTCTTGATAACTTAAACAACACTTAAATTATTCTCTTAGATGAAAACATCTGCTAGAAACTTCAGGTAGCTACGAATCTACGAGAATCGAGCGTCGGCTCACAAAATGAGTTGAAATTGATCCTAAGGCATGCAAACTGAGGTGAAATATGAAATGTGTAGAAATTACGTAGAATGCTCACCTTTATATAAGTAAGGTTGACTAGTTGATGTGCCTCGCATTATCTTGGTGATGCGTCTTGCATCGGGTGTCACCCCTGCATCTGTGACATGCGTACCACATGCATTACCTCGAGCCCATTCGGGTAATGTGGCCCGCATTCATAACCGATGCGACCCCATCAGTGTCCACATGTCTGTAACCTACCTATTAGTCAACATCCACATGTTTTCTTAGTATGTTTCCTTAGCCAAGTCGAAGCACTCCGCGTTCACTTTCCAATGCGGGTCACATCGACTCTAATTTCCTAAATTTATATTTTTCTTTATTATTATCCATTACACTAACTCTCTAAGATAAAAGAAATTTGAAGCTACTGCCCTTGGACCCTGCTTTTAGGAGCTGCAATCCCTGAACCCTCGCTGTCTCATGGATATGTCAGTAATGGTACATCCTCCCTTCATTCAAAGAAATATTTTCCTTGATATTTATGTAAATAAATGGGGACATTTCTTTTTTACTTTAGATTCTAACTCCCAAATATATTCAACTTGTTATAGTTGTTTCACAAACTTAAGGTTCTCATTAACCTTAAAATCTTGTAGAGGTACGTATATGGTTTCATCAGTTAAGCACTTACATAAGTTAGATACATGAAACACGTCATGCACACCATTCATTTCTTCTAGAAGTTCAAGCGGTAGGTAATTGTTCCAACCTTTTCAAGTATGGTGAATGGACTAACAAATCTTGGACTTAACTTTTCTTTCTTTCTAAATCTAATAAATTTTTTCCAAGGTGAAACCTTTACTAAGACCTTATCACCAAAACAACAAATTCTAAAGGTTTTGTTCTTTGATCCGCATACTTCTTTTGTCGTTCTTTGGCTAATTTAACCGTTCTATGATCTGAAGGATCTTATTAGTTGTGTGTTGAATTATTTTTGGTCCAGATAATTAATTTTCACCTATCTCAGACCAACATACAGGGTTCTATATTTCCTTTCGTATAAGGCTTCATATGATGCTACATTGATACTTGCGTGTAGGGGTGCAAATGAACCGAACTACTCGCGAGCTACTCAAGATAGGATTGATAAAAAAACTCAAAACGAGCCAAGTTTTATCGAACCCGATCCAAGCTCGAGCTTGAATAAAAGCTCATTTAAATGAGTCTGAGCTTCACGTATCAAGCTCAAGTAGGCTCTCAAGCCTAAAAAAGCTTATATATTATTTAATTTATTAAATACATTATATAAATAATATTTATATATATATATAAAATTATGATAAAAAATAATAATATGTATAATGTATTTATAAAATATATAATTTAAAAAATATATAAATTAAATCTAAATATATTAAAAAAATATTTATATAAATAAACAAGTTTAGCCTGAGCCGAGCTCGAGCTTGAAATAGTATTTGTCGAGCCGAGTTTGAGCTTTAAAAATAAAGCTCAAAACAAGCCGGCTCAAGCTTGAGCTCTCCTAACTCATCACGATACGAACTCGAGCCCATAAAAGCTCAAGCTTGGCTCGGCTCAGCTCATTTGCACCTTACTTGCGTGATAGTTATTATTGTATGAAAACTCCATCAGTGGTAGGTGGTCATCCCATCTTTCACCTAGATCAATCACGCATGCACACAACATATCCTCTAAGGTTTGAATCGTCCTTTCACTCTAACTATTAGTCTGAGAATGGTAAGTCGTACTAAGATTTAGCTTTGTGCCTAATACTTTCTAAAGGCTTTCCTAGAATTGGGAAGTAAATCGGCTATCTCTATCGTATACTATGGCTAAGGGTACTTCGTGTAAAGACACGATTTCATCTACGTAACTTAGCCGACTTATCCATCAAGTATGTTTCTTTCATAGGACGAAAATGGGTTGATTTGTTCATCTATCGACAGTAACCCATAACTTAGCTCAACCCCAGCTGGGGGCTTTGTCCCTGGACCCTACTAGGAACTGCCGCCCCTAAACCCCCGTTATGTGGTGGATGCCTTTTGCCCAAATTTCAGTAGTGTTACAAATCTATACATGATCCTATGAATCAACTACACATGATAGTCCATAATAAATTTAAAAGTCATGACATAAACCAAAAAACAAGCTTTTCTCTCGAGTAAAACAAATTAAAAGGGGTTGTGAAACTTACATCGATGATAATACAATCTAAAGTGCACAACAAGTATAGCAAGTAACTATAAATAGATTACTAAAGGTTGAGAAGACCTAATTGGGTGTAATACTCTTAATCCGGTTCTTAATATCCATCCAAGTTCTTATTTTAATGAGACATGATTCATTTATTAGCCGAGTCCAATTAGGTATTAAATTTAAATATTGTTATCCTTAACCATTTTAGAATATCTTATTGAACACAACTATTGGCTTCTTATGGTTATTTAGCCTCAAATCTTAACATTTAAGTTTATAAAAATAATATAGATTGTTGAGTTGATCACGCACCGGTCTCGTATGTTGTTTGGAGGTCGAAACAATAACGAAACATCACATATTAAGCATAGTTGGAAAGATAACATCTAAAATAAGAATCTCCTCAATCGGACAAAGTATGAGATAGATGTTACTTTACTATCATAGCATAACATTATGTCCGAATTTAATAGTTTTGACCATTGATTTTCTTTATAGTGTTTTCAGGACAAAACATGTTAAAATGATCCAGTATCATTTGTGTTAGTTAGGGGACTCTCTAAAATTGTTGTTAGACATAATGTTTAACCCATTTGAACTCTATATGACTAAGCTATAACCTATACAAAACGTCCTATTTTTTATCAATAAACCATTTAAATTCCCAACATTGTCCTTTGTACCCCAAATTCATAATGTTTGACCTCCATTGACTAGAAACCTAGATCAATGCTTATTTCTCAAAGCATTTGATCAAACTATAGTTTTAGACCCTTAAGTAATCATCAATTTCTATCCCTATCGAGTAGTTAAGATTTTAATTTTCCACATCATGTTTTCATGCGATTAATACATAGATCTAAATCCTAACGCGTCTATTTATTCGAGAACATAGATTAAAATATTTTAGAAAAAAATATTTGTACCCAATATTTTCACTAGGACCAAATTACATAAGTTTAGAATCCTCCAATTAACAAATCAAAGAATACATGAACATCAAAAGTAGGGTTTTAACCATTTCAAAGATCCATCACCCAAAACACCTAGATCTTCATGATTCAATGTCAAAGATAATGAATATAAGGTTATTAGATAATGATTTAGATGTAGTCAATTAAAATCATTAATAACAAGATTAAATTAAACTCAATCATTAATAAAATGACTTTTCTTATTGATAACGCATTATAAATCTAGGTTTCAACAAGATGAGTACTTGAACAACAAAAATTGATCAAGAATAAGAAGATGATGATGATTCATGAAGAAGATGGTGAAGAACAAGGGAAATATGAATGTGATGGCTAGGGTTTCAATATGAGAAAAAGTTTGATAGTGAAGTTTTCAACAAATGAAAACAAAACAATAGGGAGTCCCCATTGTTGGCCTTAGCCAAAAAAGAGAAGGGTGCAAGGGTCCCGAGGCCCTTGGATTGTCCTATCTAATTATGTCCCGCCCCGATCCACGTGTCGTTCAATTTTCATGTTTTTAAATTCTACACATTAATTCGATTCCAAAGGTTTAATATACACTATATAATTGCTTTAATTTATATTTCTAAATAATATCAAGTCTATTTAGTATATTTCAGACAAAATCCACTGCCTCATTGTCCTATCTAATTACGTATCCATATTTTGTTGCGTTTTTCACGTAAAATTTTAATATCTTTACATATTGTCAATGCTTAATCAAGTTCAAAGCATACAATCCTCGTAGCATATCCAATCCGGTGAACGTCCCACTATCAACACTCCTAGGCTCATTAGCTATATTATGCTCATAATATATGGTTTCTAGTACTTAACGCGTCTGTACATGTCTAATGTACTAATCATAGTTCAAGTCAAAATGAGGTCAACTTTCAAGTCAAAATACATATTTAATCAAAGTCAAAAAGTCAAATTCAAAGGTCAATGCATCTACAGATGCCACAAACTTTCACTTTCACAAACATTGTCATTAAGTTGCTCATCTGAACGAGTTGCTCCACTACTCGCATCTGCAGATATGGCACCCTCAAAATCTAGAAATTTTAAGTTCATAAACATCAATAATTTTTTTACTTTTTTGATTCTTTGTCGATAACTAGATTTCGAAGAGTATTGGTGTCACACCCCTACTCATAGCGAAAACATGAGGTTGTAACAAATAATCATCATAACACATTGCTATGTAACGAAGATTCACTAAATGATATGAAACCAACATTTCATGATGTCACTTGACACAAATTGAGATTGTTGTCATGGTTAATCACTTTCAAAACATGCATAGTCAAACAGTTAAATATGTTTACATCCAACATCCCAGGACAAGACTAGGACAAACACGTTCGAAAATATACAAAAATAATAAATAAAAAGAAAATCATATTGTTCAAATCATAAAGCAACCCAAAGTCTAACATAATCATCCTTAATAGTCTCACTAGACACTTGCATCCTTTAGCATGAAATGTTGTTACTAACTAAAAACAAATGCTCGAAAAGGTCAACGCATGGTAAGTGAATTCCCAGGTATAATATAAATATATTTATGTTGTGTTGCGTAAGTAGGTGATGTGTGTAAGTAAGTTATAAGCAACAATAATCAAGTGTTTTCCCTAGTCTTGTTAGGAGATGTAGGACATAAAAATGTTTAACTCTTTGACTATGCATGTCGTGAAAGTGACTAACCACAACATAAGTCTTCATGTCATTTAGTGAATCTTTGTTACATATTATGTGTTATCATGATCCCGTTTGTTTACATTATTGTGATTTCTCTATAAGCAACGGTGTGACATTTGGTCTCGCTTGAAGGTGTTAAGATAATTCAACTGCTGATATCATCCAAAAATCTTTTTTTCTTCTAAAAAATAGTCTAACGCCTATCTTTCATGCAAATTTTTCCAAAAAATAAATATCACCAATATGCCAATGTACAAATGGTTCTCTATGAGAGTAGATATAACCATAATGTCTCCCTTATTATAATATAAAGGGGATTGTTATAAGACTCTCACTTTAATGAAAGTGATCACCTCTTTACAAATAGTTCTTAATGAATAGTTTTTAAAGATGATTTGATTTTGAGTTAATATATTGTTTAAAAGTGTATATAAAATAATCACAGATGAAAATATTAAGTAAATTATATTTTTCAAGTTTAAGAGGAAACTCATAGTGATATCATTTTGTAACACCTAAGAGTGAGTCTGATGTCATTCTGTAACACTCAACCTCTCATACCACCAATATTTTTCGCTTTACCCTCGAGAAGCTTACAAATTTTCTTTTGGTTGCCCGAGTGAAAACTTCTCAGAAAGGTCACCCATCCTTGGATTACTATCACTTGAGCATGTTTAACTCTGAAGTTTTACTCTTATCCATAACCAATACGGTCGAAACTCTTTGGTGATATTAGAGACCAGACATTACTTATGAACCTAACATCTCTTCTGTCTACGGCTGATGTGAGATGTACTTAGGGTGTCATAATCACCCCTCTTTTGGACTCATCGTCCTCAACGAGCCTGAGAATTCACCATCCTCAGTGAGGTTTGTCCCACCATCCTGAATGATACAGGAGTGGCTCTGATACCATTCTGTAACACCCGACCCCTAATACCACCAATATTGTATGTTTTGCCACACGAGAAGCTCACAGATTTGATTTTGGTTGTCTGGGTGAAAACTTCCCAGGTAGGTCACCCATTTTTAGATTTCTAACATCTGAGCACATTTAAGTGTGGAGTTCTCCTCTCATCCACAATCAATACACCCAAAATGCATTGGTGATATTAGAGGCATGACATTTCTTATGAACCTGAAATCTTTCTAGTCCACGACCGATGTGGGATTTACGTAAGGTGTCACATTCATCATATCGTATTTTATAATACTTATATATATACACAACGTCATATACACATACATAGTATTCATATAAGTACCATTACATCATTTACATATATATGGTATCCGTATAAGGACCATGAAATAATATATGTATAGATAGTACCCATATAATGACCATATTCATTATATACAACTACATAGTGTTCATTAAAATCCCTTATCTATTTTCCTATCTTTAAACCATAATATTGATCATTAAACATTTTTTCATTTAAAACTTAGGCTTTTCATAAAGTTTGCACACCCACCCCCAAATCAATAAAATTGGGTAGAATCATTGTTCGTCTGTTAATACACTGTGACCGAAAGACCATAACTTGGTACAATATCTCAAATTTTTACTAAGGTTCCCATGTGAGCTAAGTTAAAACATAGAAATCTTTTACCTTGGACTACATAGTTTTGTTCGAAACTTTTGGAAGTTTCATGCTATAATTTGGAATTTGTACTTTGATATTTCATGAAAAACTTGTTAGTTTCATCCCATTATAAGTTTCTACAAATCTTTAACAAGTCACAAAAGTTATGTCTGACCTTGTGAAACTTACAATCTATCTAGTGAAAGTTTGCTCGACTCATAAAACCCTAGTTTTGACATTTTTTATCAACATTCCAATATTTTACATGTAAATTCTTTATATTAGATGCATAAACATACTAAATTATGAATATAGTCTAACATGAGCATTTTTACAATGAAAAGTCACACATTTGATCAAAATTCAAACTCATGCTCCTGGTGACGAAAACAAAGATTTCCATCTAAAAGATTTTGCCTTTTTTTAGCCTATCGACCTAACATTCTCATTTAGTTGTAAACCAATCTACAATAGAGATGATCTAAAACTTTTCTCTAATACTTTCTCTTTATAATCTCTTTCTATAAAACTGCATGAACTTGAAGAACTAGGATGGGTAGGGGGAGGGGGCTATGGTTAGTGGGGTTGTTTCTTTTTTTTTTCAACTTGTCACAAAAAGCCCTCCCTTATTCACATTAATTCATAACCAACTTGATTTTAAATTTTTATTCATTCTTCCTTTTTATTTTGTCAAAGTTTTTCACACATTACATTGATGTAAGTGGTCAACTTGTAAGTTCATAACCATGGCATGTTTGTAAGCATTTTCTCTTACATATGTTATATGTTACCATAAGTTAAAACATGTTAAAAACATATTGTCCAACTTGAGCCACAAAATATTCCATTTGGCTGATCCGCGAAGGAAATCGCTCGGATGTTCATGTAAAACATTTTTCTTCCATCAAAGAAAGTGTCATGATCATTTGTTCAATTAATCAAACCATCTTTTTATTAGGTTTAGATTTGAAAAAAAATTAATAGCAATTCAAGGTTTTTATTTGATTTAATTTTGTAAAAATTTTATGTGCTTATATAAAGAAATTAGATTATTAAAAATACATGTGTTTTTATATATATAAATTTTGACTTTTAAAAATTATTTTTTAAAACTATAAAGTACAGAATTCCGTATGAGTTTGAATATGCCTCATCAAAGTTAACTTGAGTTTTGATCTTAATGTATTGTTGGGAAATGTGTATCTAGTGATTGGACGATGAACACCAATCATAGTTTTATTAAGAACTCGTTCTAGATTTTACTTGAACACTTTTAAAGACTAATACATGACATGGTCAAATTATTATTTGTCACATTGAGTTTCGGACAGTGTACTTGGCGGTCAACCAAATTCATTCTTTCATGACGCTAGTGTATTCACCTTTCGAATTACAACATTCTTGTGAGGTCTTTGCTTAGTTTTTTTAATTAAAATGGAGTAAGTTAAGAACTCACAAGTATTTATAAATACTATTTAGCTCATATGTTGTCATTTGTTAGTTAATTAAATGAATTGAATTATTGTTAGGCACGTATGCACCATCATTATTCATTTTAGTAATCTTATCTAAAATTGAATTTAGAAAGGAAATGTTTTGAATGAATTGGGACCTATTTCAACCATTCAGTATTGTTCGCATCCGTTGTCATAAGTTTTGAACCCTTAGACGAGTCTCGCTTGGAGTAGTACTCGGTACTGTCCACTACTTGTAATGTCCATTTACTACTATAATGCCTTCTTACAACAATGCTTGCATTAAACACCGATTCTTCCCATGTGACATGCTCCCTCTATATGGGTCGTCAATTCGAGTGGAACCCATGTAGTTAGTACCACTTGTTTCTCAAATGACTCTTGCCTAGATAGTTCAGGCAGTACCAACACGGGCACTTGCTTTCCATACATAGGCAGGGTCCCTTTGGAAAATGAAGCCAATCCAAATTCCAGAAATACACAAGCTACAACTTTCTCCTTTTGATCCTCGCAAACTATGATTACAGGTCAAGATACCAAGGCGATCCTAGCCTCCACCTTAGCTTGCCTTCTTTCTTTGCCTCTCTAATCCATGTCTTTTGCTTGTTCCCTTCTCTTTCACCATGGAGGTGTGATTGCAAGATTTGGATGCCAATAATCTCGATAAAATGCATTGTTCATGTCAATACACAAAGGTGACATGAAGAAAAATATACTAATTTCCTTTTCCGGTTTTAATTCCATTTTATAACTGACATGACGAAAAAGAATCGAAGTACACTTTAACTTGAACGAACAATTCTTCTTTTGTTGAAACACGCCTAACAATGTGTCTCCCGTAGTAACCCCCAGAAACATTTGTTTGCCTACTTCTACTCTTGTCGGGATAACGGTCTCTTAAAAAAGGAGTTACCAGATTTCAAACTAAGACTCAATTTTTCTATTTTGAACACTTGGTTTGCAACTATCTTTTGGATATACTTTGAAGGTTGGATTCCTTTGACGTCTTTATAAGTATATGCGATATTTGGCCCATATGTGAAATTGTAGGCAAAAAATCTTTCACCACCCATTAGTCCATATTAAGCACGAAAAACCCTAGGCTAACTTCAGTGAGGGAAATTTTTATCAATAGTAATTTCACAAATAGAAAGTTCATCGAAGGATTGTCAGTGGAAACTTTACCTCGGATATTTTATGGGTTTTGTTGAGGGGTCACAATAAAATTTGGGTTGTTTCGAAGAAAGAATTGGAACAATGATTTTTTATTAGAAATTTTTTGTTTTCTACTAGTGTCACAAAAGCTTCAAAATGTTTGTCTAGCGAGAAATCTCAATTCAAAACTATTCATGGTCAGCTAAAACTTATCAAACTTAGTTTTCGTATTAAGTGTTCATAGCATTGGTTATTACTTATTTATCTCAAATTCCTAATAAATGTTAGAAAAACTAGGAGTGCTTACAAGTAATTTCTTTTAAGGTTAGTTCAATGCATGAAAGAAAAAAATGCATGGATAGCTTAGGAGAAAGTTATAATACCTCTTAAGGATAGTTTCTATACATTAATAGTCTTAAATTAGCAACCAAAGCCTTGCATGTTAGAGGGTGATGGAGGTTCCTGGTAGAAGTAAATGTGATTTGGTGCAATATTATTATATTAATTTATAATAGATAACACCTACAAGAAACATGGAAACCTTCATAATTAAGGGAATGGGGAGTAAAAAGTAGACCCAAACTGACATGGATTGAGTAGAAACAAGAGTTTTTAGACTTGAACCTAACCGAAGACATGATTGGTGATAGGGGTTATTAAAGAATGTCAAATACATGTTAGCGATTAATGTTATATCGTTTTGACATGGTTTAACAAGCTTGAAACATAGGGTACCCAACTGTAACTGCAGTAGCTACACTATACTCCTTGGCTGGTTTGTTGGTTCAGGTCCCAAATTACAAAAACAAAACACCTCATGAACAAAAAGAATATTGCTACTTCAATAGCCACCAAACCACATGTTGTTCATACTTAACACTTATATATATACGTAGACTCATGCAACATAAACAATTGAAAAACTATCAACTAATAAGTCTACTATTAACCACCTAAGACCACTACTAGTGACCAACTAGAACCCATGACCTAGACACACTACATGCATAAATAAAAATACTATCTACCATACTACTTTTGACCCATTAATATTGTTTCACAACGCAGACCCATGTCCTTGACCCACTGCTAAGTTTCACAACCAAACCAACAAGATTAACATTACATTCTTGCCTTTAATCTTGATTCGGTCATGATTGTTGTTCCATAATTGATATTCATACATTGCACAAAATTCTTTAATCTTTGTCTCCTCTTGGTCTACATAGGTCCATCTTCTTTCTTTTACCACACATATTTCTTTTTTTTCTCCCCCTTTACCCGTACCTTTGTTACTCATTTGCTGCACCACAAGACTCTTCTTGTTCTCTTTTCACACATGATTGCATCATAGGTTATTTTCTCCTCCTCTTGAACCATATAGGTTATTTTTGACCTCTTGAACCATATAGGTTCCTTCTTGCTCACTTTTTTGATTGATTCACACAAAATATTTGTTTTGATGAAAACGGATTGTTATCTTCCTTTGATCTTCTTTAGCTCACGCCAAACTATGCTCCATTGCTAACACTAAAACTTAATCTTCTTGGCTCATGCGAAACCTTTTTCTTCTTGGCTCACACAAAATCTCTTTGGTGGTTTGGATTTTTAGCTCATATTCTATTTTCTTGATCGTCTTCAGCCATCAATCCAAAGGGGTGCTTCCACTTACCATAAACACTAAACTCTTATGTGAATTGTTGGTTCGCCCTAAAAAAAACTACCAACTAATACTACCATTGTTAACCACTATTAGTAGTGACCAACTAAGACCCATGACCTGGACATACTACATACAAAAATGAAGCTACTAACTATCCCACTACCTTTGACCTATTACTATTAATTCATAGCTCTAACCCATGTCCTTGACCCTTATTGAGTTTCACAAACAAGCCTAGAAAGATTAACCTTATATTTTTAAGGGGTGTATAGATTTGTTGTATTTATGCCTTAGTGTGTTGATTTGTACTACACTTTTGTTTGCCTTTTTTCGTAGTTACTTTCTTGGTCATCTGTGATCCTTTTCTATGTTCTTATTGTTTTTATTTCCTACTACTTATATATACTTATGTTACTTATACTCTTATACTAAAAAGAAGGAGATGTGTCATGTTGTATTTGTAGTCTTGAACAAGAATTTCAAATGAAACACAAACCTGGAAGTTGAATTAAACTATATCAAATCAAACCTGGATTAATCTTTCAATAGTAAACCACTATCAGATAAACCTATTTTGCGAATTATACACAAATAATTTACTTGATTTGACAAATATCCATGATTTTCAGTGATGAAAATCGATCAAGATACGGTAACCGTATGTATCTTTCTTGCGCTTTATTTTATTTTGAACGATTAAAAAGAAAAGAGACGGACCCTTCTATCTACGCCTCTTTTCTTTTTATAACCAAAAGACCAAAAGCCCACAATTTAATAAAAATGGTCCACATGGGCTACTTTGTTAATGGCCGTACAAAACTTTTATTATTTTTCACTTAAGCCAATATTAATTAAGCCCAAGTAAAGTTTTTATTTTAGGCCTAATAACATTTAAAATTAAATTGATCTCGCACTTACATAACACATAACGTATTTAATTTCTAATGTTATTCTTTCGAACAAGAAGTCAACCTGATATACTAAAATAAACATTCACAACACTAAAATTATTAACAGGTCGAGCCAAAGATCTCATTTGAGAATAATCTTTTTATCTCCTTGTTTTCTTTCGAAATGGAGTCAATTTATTTGAGCATATTCAAGATGTAAAGAAAGTATTTTATTGAGTACATGTGTGCGAGTAGAAAACCCATATATTAACTAAGCAGTAAGCATGTAAAGGTTCATATGTTTCATGAGAGTGCATTTTCTGTTGCATGCTAGATGAAAAAAATCAAGGATTGTGATTAAATGAAAGAAAGCTTTGTTGAAGATCCAACTAATTTACATTTTAATATTTTACTTTTTGGTGGTGGACAAAAAGGTTGTGTTACTCATACCAGTCACTTTTGCATGGAAAAAAAAATTAAACGTGTGATGTTAGTCTTTAACTAACAAACGTACCCTCGGCTCAACCGAGTGTCATCATCGGTGGTTTTCATCTACCGATTGTTGTTTTTTGTTTTGTTTGATCGTTTATTGTTTGGTCATGTGTAGTTTTTGGCTAGTTATGTTATATACAACAAATTAACTTTATTCCGTATACGTGCTAAGAAAACGATGATTGGGAACAACTTTGCAGTCACTGCCTGCTTTTTTTTTTCTACAACTACACCAGATTTTTGCCTGAAAAGCCTGATCGTGGAAATATTAACTTTAGTATACCGATGGATTATTTAAGAAATGTGGTTGGAAATGCTTTCGAGAAAATTAAGTGTGAATCTTTTCTATAAAGCCGAAGTGTAAAATTTTGTTACCTTTAATTTAATTTGCCAACTTGTTTTCGTAGATTAAATCCATCGAATCACCAATGGAAACCATCAAAGTAGAAAAAAAATTAATAATAATAATCCCATCATATACTTCGGTGATATTCATTATTCCACTATATTCATGATTGATCTAGTACTCGGTGGTAAAAATGATCAGTTCCCTGTTAGTTACTCAAAACATATGGAACTGTTTCATTCCAAAACTAGATCTAGCCACATTTGATGATTTCCAAATAGCTTTCACTTGGTATATATAGTTTTTTCATTACCTCTTTTTGTTTGTTTCTGTATAGTAGATCATAAAACCATAAGAAATCCTAGTTTTTTATCATCTAGATTCTCAAGCAAAGTGTTAATATTGAATAATCGTAAGTCAATCATGAAATCTCTCTCTATATATATATATTGTGACAACCTATCAAAAACAAACGATTGACAACATGTTACTCAGACCATCATATGTAAATGCTTTGTGTTTTTTCACGATTTACACATTTGCATAAATGAAAATGGCTTTTGACTACCTGTAGAAGAGTGTAGCACGCTTCGGGTGTGCAGCATATGAGTATAGCCTGGATAGTTTAATCGATTACTGTTTTTATTTACCTAACGTAAATTTTTTTGAAGTTATATTGCAGGCAAATGAATTGGATGAAGTTTACATAAGGCAGAATTCTAGGCTTCTGGAATGAAACTAGAGGGTTCTCCCTTAAGGTATAATTTATGAGAACAAACATTAGATGACATATACCTCAAAAGTAATAAAATATAACAATTTGAATGTAGCACATGCATTATATATATACATTATGTACTTTTAGTTTCGTTACTTATGTAAGTTTATAACCATATTTTAATTAGGACAGAAAGTCTGTAAATCGGAAAAATGATCAATCTTTTGCTACCTTTTCATACATGTGTATTGTTGATATCCCTTCTATTTCCATAGCATATGCCTTTAATATATTGCCACTCTTGTCCAGAGAAAATGATAAGAATTAAAAATTAGCATAACCACTTTTTTATCTGGATTTTCTTTATTCAAACCATGCTCATATATATTAATAAAAAAATCCTAGTCGATGAATAAGAAAAATTATATAACTTTTTTTAAAATTAAAAATACAATATGTTTAGTGAAGAAAGTGTATTTTAATCTTGATGAACACGAGTCAAAGTCGGGTTATCCGGGAAGTTTATTTTGTCATATGTTATTATTCTTTTTATATATTTTTTCTATAGTAGATATCTGCTCATGAGTTAGTTTAGTTGAGTCAAAGTACTAGAGTATTGGTGTTGAGGGTAGGCTGTTTTTCTTTTTCTTTAGAATTACTAACGATGTAAGCTTTGCAAGAATGAGTGAAAAAGAGAGAGGGGCTTGAAAATTTTTCAGTTTGTGCGAGTTTTTGAGAGTATTACTAACAAAAAGTAGCATAAACATCTATAAAAGATGAGCGTCCATCCGAGATTGCGTAACAAACAAAACTTATATAGAAAACTGTCTATAGAAGGGACTAATTAAAATGTGTAAAATTTAAGAAGTGTTTCAAATTTAAAAGGTTTAAAATGTAGTTTTTCTCTAATACTAAAGAGCCAACCATGCATTTTAACCTAACTTCATGAAAGAACACATAGTTTCATACTTCATCACACACATCATAACGATGATTATTGGATTTTGTATTTCGGTGTATATTCCCGAAAAGGTGCTTTATCATATTCGGAGTTTAAGTTATGTTTATGTTTCGGTACAAGAAGAAACAAGTGTTAACATGTTTAAGTGATCAGAATGCAATGGTTTTGTGACATATTGAAGTGTTAAATATCACAAATAACATACTTTGAGAGATTTTTATGTTAAACAACTGTTAAATGATATTAATTAGAGTAAATTATAAATTGTGTTTTTATTAATACATGAAATTAAAAATGTGTTATTTAGTTTCAATAATGAAACCTTATGTCCTTTTTTATAAAAATTGCACACATGTTGTCCGTTACACTAACATCTGTTAAAATTTACAGTTAAAACAGACATGTGTCTCTCATTTGAAGGATATTTATGTATTTTACATGTCTATAATAAGTCAAAATAATTTTACGTTACTTCATTCCCGTTGCCTTTATGTTAGGCGTTCAAAGTTACATGTCTAAATGTTTTGGATAGTAAAAAATACTATGTATCTGTATCCGTATATGTATCTGCAATTTTGAATATTTGAAGTTTAGATATCCGAAAGTTTGGATACAGATACATATAGCGATTCGGGTATCTGAACTTCTCTTCTCTTTTGTTTTTGCAATAATTAGATTATGTTATTATAAAAATAATGTAAAAACAATACATATAAAAAAATCTTAATATACACTAACAAGTCCCAAAAAAACATTTGATACTTCAGAAAATAAAAAAAATATTTTTAAGTTTTCGAATAATTTAAAATTTTTAAAAACACTTTTATTATTTTTTTTAAGTTGTTAAACGTTTTTTTAATTCTAGTTGGAATCTGTTAGTGTATATTGGTACTTTTTTATGTGCTTTATTTTTCTATTATCTTTATAATACCATATATTTACTTATTTAAAAAGAAAAAGCTCGAATATCTGAATCGCTATCCGTATCCAATACTGAATTTCAGATATCCAAAACTTCAAATACAGATACGGATAGTAATTTTTACTATCCGAAAATTTCAGATATTCAACTTTTAACACTGTAACATGAAGACAACATGATTAAGTGACATAAAAATGTATCATTGTAGGCA
>BJCM01064217.1:0-14141 GCA_018326385.1 Flaveria bidentis | reverse complement strand
TCTTGTTCTTCTTCAAAGACCCGAATGTTCTCCTCTTTCTCTCTCTAAAACCGTATGAAAAGATTGTGATGGGAGAGTGGGCGGCCATGCCCACCTTTTACACCAACTTTTTGTACTTTTTTGTTCTTTTGACACTTTTAACCCTTCAACTTGGGTTAAATTTGTATTTGCTACCTTTATCATTCCTTTATTGTCTTTTTTTTAAATATCCGGGTGTTACATCTATACTTCCTCATCCAGCTAAAGGATTCTCAAAGCATGAGTTAGATGATGTTCAGTGCACTCAAATATCAACAAGGCCCCCACTTGTAAGTGAAGAATCCGCTGTCTATCAAAACAAAAGGTAAGTACTATAACTAGCAAAGATGATCGTAGTAAAACAATAGATGATGACTTAAGAGAAGTTGGGAATGAAATTATCAATGTTGCAAAGATTGGTGGAAAAAATAATATTGATAATGAAATGGACGCATGCATGGATAAGCTAGAAAATACGAAATGGGCGGAAGAAGATCTGAGATATAACACAACTATTTTGCTATTTGGTAAAAGTGTTGATATTAGAAAAGTTTGGTTACGTCTTAAGCCGATGAGTTGCAAGTCGTGGGTGAGAAATGCTAGGAGAAAGTTTGAATTATTGGTTGACTTTTGTGTTTTGTAAGACTTTTGTATGACCTTGTATGAATTTTGTATGACGTTTGTATGACTTTAGTACGACTATGTATGACTTTTGTATGACATTTAGTATGACATTTGTATTGGGTTTGAATGACTTTTGTATGATATTTGACTGTTGTATGACTTTTGCATTACATTTGAATGACTTTTAACAGGTCAAATATGTATACGGATGGTGAAATTTTATCTTTTTTTTATACTTTCATGGTTTTGGTTGAAGTTGGCCTAAAAAAGTAAACGAGATGGTAGAATTGAAAGAATAAGAGATAACGATTTTGCTTTAACTAGGCATGCAGATACTCATGAATTACTACATGGATCTTCATCATAATGTTAAAAATTGATGACACTTTCACGCGAGGCATTTGTATTATTATGCAATCATTTTATAATGAATGTAACCTTTTGTATTTTTGTTAAATAATAGTTAACTCTGTTATATTCTTGTAAGGGCCAGTGTTGTTATTGATGAAACTATGAGGGTTATTTATGATTATTTCTTTTATTTTTACTTTAATTCTTTAATTTAAAGGTTAATAACTAAGTTTATTAAAATAAGCATAACAATAATACTTGTAATACTAATAATAGCAATAACAATAATAATTATAATCTTAATAACAATAATAATAAAAATAATAATAACCACAATAATAATAACAATAGAATAATAATAATAATTTATAAAAGTTATTTAACTTAAGATGATTAAAAATTAAAGTTAATTAAAGTCCAGGGGGTTATTTTGCCATTTTTGAAACTTTAAAAGAAAGTTTTACAAATAAAATGATAAGTTGAAAACCAGAGGGACCATTTGTGTAATTAACTAAACCCAAAAAAGTTTCCCTCCTTCACCCTCGTATTTTTGGCGACCCACTACGGCCGAGCTCCGGCCACCCCTAGAACCACATAAACCCATCGAATTCCGACCCCAAATCGTTCCAAATTGTTTTGTGAACTTGTTTCGAACTTAAACACACACTTTAATTGTGTTGAAACGTCGGTTACGTACATAATCGGATCGTATAACCAAAACCTTTAATCTTAGAACTGTTCAATCATTTAAACCCAATAATAATCAAATTAAATGGATCCTAATCGAACGTTAAACTAATCATAAGTTTTTGTGGAACTCAATTTCACTTGAAAACACACAAACATCGAATTCAATCCCTATTCTCATTGCGAGTTTTCAACTTAATCGAGATCCATTCACTAAACAATTTGACCTGAAATTAGTAAGGGGCTCTGAGTCTAGAACAACATCCGAAGCTATCCTCGAGTTTAATTCGATTATCATAAACATCTGCACATCAATTGGACACGAGTTGGTCGTTGCCTATCCTTCATCGTGTTCATCTCCAAACCATCTTCAATCAGGTAATTAAACACATCAACATACTCGGTTTAACATTGGGAATCAATGCCCTATGATTAATTTCGTTAACAACATCGTTTAGATGTACAATTTGATTAAAATCTAAACTAGGGTTTATTCAATTTGGGGTTGTATTGTAACTTTGTTTTTAACATTTAGGGGCCGAGATATGCCATAACCATGACCCTAGTTCATTGGTTAATCAAACACATTCCAGACTTGAGGTCTCAGGTTCGAACCCGGGCACCCTCAACCCATTTTTTTGGGCTTTTGGCCTTTAAAAAATATATATAAAAATTTCTAAAAATTATAAAAATCAATTTTATAAATTTTGTTAATTTTTATGGTTATCTAGTTATTTTCTGTAAATTTATTCTCTTAGACACTTTAACAATTATTGTAAATTATTTATAAATGTTATAATTAGTTATTTTTATAAAAATAGACTTTATATAATAATTTATATCATTAAATTATCATTGGACCCTCTGTTATCTTTGATTAGGGATTAAACATGATAATTGTAAAATTTATATACATTTTATTATTGAATTTCACAAGTTTTTATCAAGGATTGAATTCTTTTAAAATTTGTATAAAATGTACTTTTCTTTTACTAGACTAAAATATATACATGGTTTTACTAATTAACTTTATTTAGTTATAAAAACCCCTCAATTTTTTTTATCAAAACCCTAGTTCACGTTAAAACGTTAATCTTATTATTAAACTTAAACTTGTAATATATACGTTTAGGTATCTTGTAAAGGAACTCGTTCGAACGTCGTTTAATTCTTATTACCATCTCATACAAATATATGATATGTGAGTTTTTCATACCTCTTTTCATATTATTTCACACCTTTTTAGGGTGAAACATGTTAAACCTATCAACTTACACTTCTAAACTTTTTATACTTTTAACGCACATGCAATTCATCTATATTTTTGTCATGGTTATTTGTATTATTGTGAGTGTTATATGAGATACAGTATATGTTGACAATCATTAACTATTGTTAGCCTGACGACATCATGAATCTATAGGCTTGAAAAGTATATTTGGTGCTAAAGTTGATGTTATTCTCGGCTCCTGATAATGTATGTTTGTTCATCATAGGAACCAAGTACACTTAGCTAATTGTTATAAACTTGTAAACTTATTCTTGGTCAAGGTTTGATTGTAGCTATATGTGTTCTATAAACTTGCATAATTGATAACCATTGACATCAATTGCTACATGGAAGTCTTTTTATATATTTATATATACTTAACCCATGGAAACTCACTAACTTTCATAGTTGACATTTTATTTTTAACATATTTCAGGAAATTCTCAAGTTTGATGATCTCTTGAAGTATGCTAACATCTAGGATTTGGAGCTAGAAATAAATGAATAATTTATTTTGGATGTTTATCTTATGGTATGTTGTATTCTTGTTTGTGACTTATGGTTGTAATTTGCATTTTAAAAGTTATGATAATAATATTTTTATTTAATAGTAGGGTTATGTGGCTGTGAACAATCTTAACCCTCACATCTCGATGATTCCGCTATTAAGGTTGGGGTGTGACCGATTGGTATCAGAGCCCATAACTAGAGGGATTTAGGTTATTAGAAATGATAACCTGCACTATAGTTTATGCATGAACCTCATAGAAAAATTTAATATTCTTGTAAATATATATTGTTGCATGATACATGATGCTATCTATTTAGGGATGCCTTTTAATATGCAACTTAATGCGTTTAGTTTGGTTTACCTTGTAATTGATAAACTTAGTTGCTTTGTGTCCCCTAAACTTATTCTTAAATTATTTATTCTTCCGGATGAATGAAATTTCCTAAACTTATTCTCAATGACACGTGGGATCGTACGCTTTATATCGAAGGTTTAAATCTTTAAACTCTATGTCTAATCTATGATAATCCCATCAAGGTTTTGATTCCATGAGTCTAAGAAATATTATATGACACATAGACACCTGTATTCTGGATTTCCTAGAAAAAAGCCTTCGGGCTAAGGTAAGCATTTCGCATAAATCCTACGGGACTAGTTGTGCTTACCTGGGGATTTCTGGGATGAGTGATAAACTATGGTCACACAAGTTTCCAAGGCAAATGGGTCAACCTACCTTGATGTATCAACATTTCCAAATGGTTATGCATTAACAAATTGAATCATTCCATGTTTGTTTTAAAAGACTTGAATAATCCTTGTTTGATTTATTGTCCTTTACCTCCAAATTCCTGTGACTAACTTATTTTGTATCCAGCATGTCTCATCGCCATGGAAAACGTGGAAGTTCCGACAATAAGTTAGCCACCATGATTGGTTCTCAAATGGTTGTTGTCATACCAACCATGGTTGTTGAACTGAATAGCACCATGATGACTAACTATAGCAACAATGGGAATGGTCAAGGAGAAAATAGCGCGAACCAAGGGCGCAACAACCAAACCTGCATATTAAAACACTTTAGCTTATGCAAGCACACTAGCTATAGTGGAAAGGAAGTAGCCACTAGACTTCTCGAGTGGTTTGAAAACATGGAAAACACGTTCATCAACTGTGAGTGTCCCGAGACACTCAAATTTCGTTATACCACTAGTATGCTCCAACAAATTGCACTTACATGGTGGAATAGCGAGAAAATGAACCATGGTGTTGCTGTTGTGTAGCACTAACTTGGGACGAGTTCAAGAATATTGATATCTCAAAGTTTTACACAAGAAGTGAATTGCGAAAGCAGGAGGAGGAGTTTCAGAACCTCAAGCAAGATGGTGGAGATAACTTGTCCAACTAAACTAGGCATCACGAGTTGAGCATTATATTGCCCCATATGGTCGACACTCTTCCTCGAGAGATCAAGTAATTCATCAAGGGGGTTCCACCCCAAATTCAAGATGTTGCGGTGGGTAGTCGACCCACAACTTTGGAGGAAGCCATTATTATCACCGCTCAACTTACCGAAAATCATATTCGAACGGGGACCATGTCTGTTAAGGGTGCTAAGTAGGTTTAGAAGATGATCCCTGAAGCTTCTAAAGAGACTAAGACTGAACCGTCTAACAACATGAAGAAGAAACACAAGTTCACACTGGCTCGTAACTTTGTTGTGTTTGCACCCAAAGCACCTCAAAGGAAACTTTTACCTATGGCACAAGCACATGTAGCATAAGCAATTTTCCAATGGTTGCTAATCAATTGTTACTAGTAAATGAAAAAGAATTGATTATTAGGGATTTATAAGGCAAACAGAATGTTGCAAGGAAACTTTTACCTTAAGATATGTGTGTCTTCATCTTGTAAAATCTAGTTATTAGGGATTCCTAAGGCAAACAGAATGTTACTGGCAAATAAAAAAGAAATAAAAATAATCTATTAGGAATTAAAGAAAAATGAAATTGCTTTTTCAAGAAACTTAATGAAGCATTGGCTGAAAATGTTCTTTTAAGAAGAACCATTTTGGAGCGTAACGTTGAAATTATTATTTTGAGAGAAAGGGTTGTTTTAGCTCAATTTGAAACGATAAAGCTTCAAACAAAGCTTGATAAATGGACTCTATCACACATGGGATTGGATATAAATCTGATGGTGAAACAGTATTCAATTCAGTTCCACCCCCTTCTACTTTATGTTATTCATAAATCCCCAGACCTCGTCATACAAATGATTTGTTTGAACAACCTACTAATAATCAGCATGCAGGTTTGAGCGGTGTCAATCTTAATGAGGTACGAGATGATTATGATTCTACAATTGGTATGGGATACAATAAAGCAAATGCTGACACTCATGCAAACGATTCTTTAGTCCCGGTTGTTTGTAAATCTATTTCTACTATTTCTTCTAACTTCTTTGATAAGTTTAAAGTGGGTGAAATTCCTACTTTTGAGTCTGTCAGGGTTGTTAAAGAAGAGATGAATCAGGAATCTCCTAATCATCAAGTTCCAACTATAACAACACATACTACTCCTGTCAATCAAGATCCATTGGAAGCAGATCTGTGTATATGAGATTGGACACAGAGGACAATGTTGGTTCCTCAAAGATCAAGATATCATTTGAAATTGTCAACTCTCAAAAGCTTCCAAAGGCTTAATAAAGACCAATATGGATCTCTACTCTAACTGCAAAACAAGCCAGTCAACCAGTGAAGATATCATTCCCTATTCAGCACAGGAAACTTCAAAACAAGCAAGAATCTACTACAAGCTTAAATCAATCCTCATCCCCTCCTAGATAACACGGGTCAGTCAAGCATCCAAAGCCTTTCATGGCTTGTTTTGAGTGTGCAAAAGAAGGTCATGTGGTAAAGAAGTACCCTCAAAGACTTGTTTCGAATAGTAAAGGCAAAATGAATTGCTTCTCCGAATGTATGTCTACAAAGGATGTTCTATATGGTAAAGGTAAGACAGGTTGCTTCTCTGGATTAAGAGGTAAAAAGCACACATTGTTGAATGGTTGGATGAAAAACCCTCCATGTAAACATTTTCATGTGAAGCCAGTTTCACATGATTCAAAGATGAAAATGAACAAAGGTTTAAAACCAAATTCTTTTTCTACTAGTCTTAAAAAGAAAATGATTTCCAAATTTAATTCATTCAAATCCAAATTAAATAAACCAAAAAAAATTTGGCAATTAAAAAGAAGGATATCGCAATCCCTGATTGGTTAAATGGTTTTTTGCAGAAGCAGGTTACTTATATTGATGAAAAATGAACTTCCAGGACTACGATGGCCTGGGTTCCCCTTTCAAACTAGTATGTTTATAAGTGCAGGAATAACTCAGGAGGACTGTTAGTAATCCGGATTACTGAAAGAGATTATTCCTAATTAAAATTTGAGGCGTAACAAACAGGTTAAGGTCATGGTATTTTATCCACAATCTGGAATTTTATCTGTACAATCACAGTTCTCACTTCACAATCAATGTTTATTTCTTGATAATTCATTTCTTATCTTTATATTAGTGTAGTTTGTAAGACCTTCTTTGGTAAATTTCTATTTTTGTATAGTTTTATGAAAAAATAATTAAAAAACAAAAAAAATAGTTTTGCAAAAAATAAAAATTTAGGGGGAAAGTATAGTAAATAAAAATGAAAAAAAACTGGGAATTTGATTCGAGATGACTGAGAAATGATTGTATATCATCTTGAAATGCTTGTTTTTGCGTGACTTGCGTTTAAAATGAGAAATTATAGTAACCGATGTTGTTATCTGATTTACATTTTTTTAATTGAAACTAATAGAAAAACAAATAGATTTTTTAATGATATGCTTGGTAGACTCAGTCTAAAGAATAAAATAAACAAAAATATAATTATTTAAATTAAAATATATGCTTAAGGATGTCTGGATGTACTCAATCATTTTGGCCGGCACGAAAACCGAGTCCGACAAAAATTGGATTGAGAATTGATATTTCACCCACCATGATACAATTCATATAAGCCATATCTTTGAGCTATGTTTGGTTTACTTATGTGTCTTGTGTTCCTACTAATCTTCTCTGCTATACAGAAGTAATGATCTAGAGTGATGATCTCCTTTGCTATATGATAGTACTGACCTGGAGCTCTCATCGGCACATGATTAAATGGTCATCTCCTTTGTTATACGTGAGTATAGACCTGGAGCTCTCACTATTTTGGTCTAAGTTGTGTCAAATCATCTAAACGATGAATTCATCACAGAATGCAATAGTCTATTGATAATCACTTACACACTAATGCACAAGCCTTGTTCTATAAAAATCCTACAAAATTCAAGAAATCCTAAGGTTGGGTGAGGGTTTTTGCCAAATGATAATGGGGTCTTAGCATTCTAAAGTAATTAAACGAACCTTAACGAACTATCTACTGCTTGTTAAAAAAGATAGGGCATGAGTTTAAGTGGACAAACAAATTAGCAATCATTATTGATCTGTTTGAGAATTTCACAATCATTCAAAGATAATGAATAGATGCAGTTATCAGTGTGATCTTATTGCTTGTAGATGATTAATTTCATCTTTATGCTAAAATATATCTTGAGGATGTGATCTCATGATCGATTCAGTTCACGGTTATAAAAAATTGAATAGATAAATAAATGTTATAATAAATGTATATAATAAAATAAAAATTATAATAAAATTTTCATTTCAAAATTCTTTTAGGCCTTCCATATAATGTTGTTAAAATTTTAACATTTTTCATACATTTCACACAAACTGCACACACAAGAACACGGGTTAGCTTGTTTTCACACATAGACAAACATGGGTTTATTTTGTTAAAGTGAAATGATCTAATTAGAAATATCGAGATTCTGTTTGTGAATGTTTTTCAGAGTTTTGCTGTAAGTGATGGCTTATCATCAGTTGTGCAGTGTTCCTGATCAGAGAACTTGTTCCTCAAGTTTGTAGAGATTACGGAGCTAGGAATCCTCCTCCTACATCTTCTGAAGCACTCGAGATTTGAGATTTGGGAAAGTTGTTCCAACATCCTCTCAAAGGAGGTACTCGAAAAGGGGGAGCATATAAATAAGGGGAGCTTATGAGATGAATAATCTTTCTCATCAGATTCAGAAAGATTCAAAATGAAGATCTTTCTACTATTGACTTCTCGGTGCTGATTTCGTTTGAAGACATTAATAATGATAGACTAAGGGGGAGTATTGTTGGAGCTATACAAGATAGTCTATATTATCAACACAGTCAAAGTCAACGTCACAGTCAAAGTCAACGCAAAAGTCAAACCCGACACGTTTGAGAGAATGAACCGAGACGAGACGTTGAAGATTTAGATGAGTAGGAGTTTTGTTGTAATAAATATATTTTGTGTGAAAAAAATATATTTTACTTTGTTTGTGTCATTTTTATGCTTTATATGTAATTTCTATTAATTATCCTAAGTCTAGGGGGTTAAGTGCAATTAGTGAATATTAGTCTAGACTATAAATAGTTAATTGTAGTTAGGTTTTGTGAATGGTTGTATAACCACAAGATTGGGGAATTACTTGTAAACATATTATTTGCAATCAATTTGAATATCAAAGGGGATTTATTGTATTCATATTAGTTTGATCTATAATCTTCATGTTTTTTGATTCAAGTGTGATCAACATGGGCTAAGATGCCCTCGTCTTGCGAATAATGTTCCAAAAGCCCGAGAACGTGCTTTCAACATTAATGCAAACCAATCACAAGCAAACAACGATATGGTGAACGGTATGTCAAATCCATCCTCAACTTTTATGATCTAAGTTTTCTTTATCCTTTACCTATGTCGTTAAATATAGTTAAAACCGAAAAGGTATGTTCCTTATTAATAGTTCTTATACCTATGTTCTATTCGATTCTGGAACCGATAAAAGTTTTGTCTCGTTAGAGTTTGTATCTATTCTTTCTAAGCCACATATGAAATTAGAAAGACCTCTCACTGTTGAAGTCGTCGATAGAGAACCTATCACCATTGATGTCATACTTTTGATGCATCTTGAGCCTCAACATGCGTGATTCAATCAATCTTTTTCCATTGAAACTTGGAAGCTTTGATGTTATCATTGGCATGGATTGGTTAGCCAAACATCATGTCGAGATTATTTGTTTCGAAAAGTGCATTGGTATTTCTTTGCCTTTGGGGGATACATTAAAAGCATTTAGTGAAAAATCCTCCAAAGGACTCACGCTCATGTCATGCACTCAAGCCCAAAAGTGTTTAAGCAATAATTATAAGGCTTTCTTGGCCTACGTGGTCAACACGAAAGTTAAAAGGAATGACCTTAAGGGGTCCCGATTGTACGAGATTTTCCAGAAGTGTTTCCCGATGACCTTAGTGGTTTACCTCCAGTGCGTGAAGTCGAGTTTAAGATCGATTTTATACCGGGAGAAAACCCCATGGCTAAGTCACCATATCGAAATGCACCATTGGAAATGCAAGAGCTAGCTAGTCAACTTCAAGAACTATCAAGAACTATCCAACAAGGGTTTTATCAATCCTAGCTTTTCGCCCTGAGGTGCACCTATTCTTTTCATGAAGAAGAAAGATGGATCGTTTCATATTTGCATTGATTATCATGAGCTTAACAAACCATCAAGAACTGCTACCCTCTTCCTCGTATCGATGATCTTTTTGACCAACTTCAAGAAGCTGTCATTTTCTCAATGATTGACTTACGATCCGGTTATCGTCAATTACGAGACCATGATGATGATATCCCAAATACTGCATTCCATACTCGATATGGACACTATGAGTTCATGGTTAGGCCTTTTGGTTTAACCAATTCTCCTGCTATTTTTATTAATCTCATGAATCGACGACATACTTATCGATTCCAAGTCCAAAACTAATCATGAACTTCACTTGCGGCAATTAAGTTCTTGAACTGTTGAAGAAAGAACAACTGTACGTAAAGTTCTCAAAGTGTAAATTTTGGCATTAGAAAGTTCAATTTCTAGGACACGTGGGGAATAGCCAAGGAATTCACGTTGACCTTGCAAAGGTAAAAACTGTGAAAAATTTGTGTGTTCCTACAACTCCAACCAAAGTTCATTATTTCCTTGGTCTTGCTGGCTATTACCGACGATTCATTGCCAACTTTTCTAGAACTACGGAACCGCTTACTTCTTTGACTCAAAAGAATAAACCATTTGAGTAGGGGTCCGAGCAAGAAGAACCCTTTGAAGCACTAAAACACAAGTTGTGTAATGCTTTTATCTTAACCCTGCCTGATGGGAATGATGATTTCACCATGTATTGTGATTTATCTAAACAAGGCCTTAGTTGTGTTCTCATGCAATGAAGAAAGGTCATAGCATATGCATCGAGACAATTGAAGGTCCATGAGGTGAATTACATGACACATGATCTCGAACGTGGTGCTTTGGTTTTTGCCTTAAAGATTTGGAGGAATTACTTTTATGGTACACAATGTATAGTCTACACTGATCATAAAAGCCTTCAACACGTTTTTAATCAAAAAGATCTCAATATAAGACAACGTTATTGGGTCGAGTTGATTAGTGATTATGACTGTGACATTTGTTACCACCTTCGGAAGGCAAATGTCGTAGGCGATGCACTAAGTCGTAAGGTCCATAACAGGATGATCTCTTTTCAAAATATTCGTGATCGACGAAAATGGTTTGATACTTTAGGAGAGTTTGATACTGATAATCGTCTAGATGTCAACGAGACTACTGTGCTGCTACAAAATTTGAGGATTGAAAGTGACATCGAGACTAGTATTTTAGAGGTTCAACAAGCGGTTCAACAAGAAGGAAGAATGGAAGAGGAATTGGAGCATAATCTTCTAGCTCAACTAGAAACAAAACCCAATGGATTTTTGTATTTTGGGAATCGAATTTGGGTTCCGAATCATTATAATCTTTGTACCTTTACCATGAATAAAGCTCATCAGACCCATTATTCTATTCATCCTGGCTCCGATAAGATGTATATGGATCTTAATGGTCAATACTGGTGGCCTATAATGAAGAAACACATAGCAACTTACGTAGCTAAGTGTCTTGAGTATATGAAGGTTAAAGCCAAACATCAACAACCAAGTGGATTACTTGAAGAGCCCGAGATTCCTATGTGGAAATGGGAACACATATCCATGGACTTCATGACCATACTACCTCGTACCTCTCGGGGTCATGATAGGATATGGGTGATCGTTGACCTATTAACCAAGTCGGCATATTTCATACCCATACATGACACTTACAAAACATCAAGGTTGGCTCGTATATATATTGATGAAATTGTGAGTCATCATGGGATACCTTTACATATCATATCCGACCGAGACGCTCGTTTCACTTCGCACTTTTGGTCGTCTATGCAAGAACTCTTTGGTACTCAACTAGATCTAAGCATGACTTACCATCCTCAAATAGACGGTTAAACCGAGCAAACCATCCAAACATTGGAAGATTTGCTATGACTTTATGTCCTTTATTTTGGTGGTGGCTAGGATATGCATTTACCGCTCATGAAATTTTCGTATAACAATAGTTACCACTCAAGTATCAAGATGGAACCTTTTGAAGCACTTTATGGTCGTAAATGTTGTTCTTCGATTTGCTGGACTAACATTGGTGAAAATTTCATCACTGGTCCTAAGCTTATACAAGAAACGACCCATAAAGTTTTCATAATTCGAAAGAACCTTGAAGTGGCGAGAAGTCGAGAAAAGAGCTATGTTGATAAGAGACGTAATCCACTGGAATTCCAAGTTGGGGATATGGTTCTTCTTAAGGTCTCACCATGGAAGGGTGTTGTTCGCTTTGGAAAGAAGGGTAAACTAGCTCCAAGATTTGTAGAACATTTCATGATTCTGAAAAAGATTGGGAAAGTGGCTTATAAACTAAACTAGCTTCCAACCATAGGGGAGTTCATCCTGTTCTCCATGTCTCAAAATTGAGGAAGTGTTAAGCTGACGAAAGTCTGTATGTCCCGTTGGATGACATCCAGATCGACCAGTCATTACATTATGTTGAAAAAACCGTTGAAGTAATGGATCATATTATGAAGAAGACTAGAACCACTACTATCTAATCGTCAAGGTTTGCTGGGAAAATAAGAGTGGACCTGAGTTTACTTGGGAGCGTGAGGAGCAAATGATGAAGAAATATCCGAATTTGTTCGTCTAGTTTCATTTTAATTTCAGGACAAAATTCTTAAAAGTTAGGAGACTGTAACCTTTCGTATTTTTGTTAAATAAAAGTTAACCCCGTTATTTTCTTGTAAGGTTCATTGTTGTTATTAATGAAATTATGAGGGTTATTCATGATTATTTCTTTTATTTTTACTTTAATTCTTTAATTTAAAGATTAATAACTAAGTTTATTAAAATAAACATAATAATAATACTTGTAATACTAATAACAACAATAATAATAATAATAATCATAACAATAATAATAATAATTATTATTATTATTATTATTATTATTATTATTATTATTATTATTAATAACTATATACTAATAACAATAAAAATAAAAATAATAATAACTACAATAATAATAACAATAGTTGTAATAATAATAATAATAATAATAATAATAATAATAATAATAATTTATAAAAAGTTGTTTAACTTATGATGATTAAAACATAAAGTGAATTTTAGTCCATGGGGTTATTTTGCCACTTTTGAAACATTAAAAGAAAGTTTTACACATAAAATGATAAGTTGAAAACCAGAGAGACCATTTGTGTAATTAACTAAAACCCAAACAAGTTTCCCCTCTTCACCCGCGTATTTTTGGGTACGCACTCCAGCCACCCTCAGCCGAGCTCTGCCACCCCTAGAACCAAATAAACCCATCGACTTCCAACCCCAAACCGTTCCAAATTGTTTCGTGAACCTGTTTTGAACTTAAACACACACTTGATTGTGCTTAAGTGTTGGTTACGTACATAATCAGATTGTATAGCCGAAACCTTTAATCATAGAATCGTTTAATCAATTAAACCCAATTATAATCAAATTAAATGGATCCTGATCGAACGTTAAAGTAATCATAAGCTTTTGTCGAACTCAATTTCACCAAAAAAACACCCAAACATCAATTTAAATCCCCGCTTTCATTGCGAGTCTGCAACTTAAACGAGATGCAATCACTAAACAATTTGACGTAAAATTGGTATGGGGCTTTGAGTCTAGAACAACATCCGAATCTATCCTCGAGTTTAATTCGATTATCATAAACATCTGCACATCAATTGGAGACGAGTTGGTCGCGGCCAGTTCTTCGTCGTGTTCATCTCCAAACCATCTTCATTCGGGTAATTAAACACATCAACATACTCAGTATAAAATGGGGAATCAAAGCACTATGATTGATTTCGTTAACAATATTGTTTAGATGTTCAATTTGATTAGAATCTAAACAAGGGTTTATTTGATTTTGGGTTTGTATTGTAACTCTATTTTTACATTTATAGGGCGATATATGCCACGGCCACGACCCTAGTTTACTAGTTACTCGCTCAGATTCCTGACATGAGGTCCCGGTTCAAACCCAGGCAACCTCAACCCATTTTTTTGGGCTTTTTGGCCTTTAATATATATATA
>BJCM01064216.1:11440-35035 GCA_018326385.1 Flaveria bidentis | reverse complement strand
TATTAATTGAAAGAAAGAGTAAAAAGAATAATATTTTTATTATAAATATAATGATGAGAATGGTAAGAAGAGTGAGAATGCTCCAACTCTTTCAAAGATTTAATTACTACCTACTTTTATAAGAAACAAACCTCATGTCATTACAAATATAATTAGTTAAGGAAACTTCGGAATTCATTTATTTAATAGAATTGACATCAATTATCTGTTTCACATCAAAGACCAATTACAGATTGGAACATGAATCGAAAGGTAACATTTGATAATTCTATTACAATAAATTCTGGTAAGGTATTGAATCAAATGAATTCAATGTTGCTTTTAAATATTAAAAAAAGTTTAATCAAAGAAATTAAGTTTTTAAAAACACATGTTATTGTTGCTATTATGGCTGTTACTGCCACCTCATTAACCGCGAGTACTAATGTTGTTCATGAGTCAAAGTGACTCGAATTAAAACTAGCTTGAGTTCTATTTGAATTTTAAACGTTATAGCTTTGGTTAGACTATAAGTTTCTTACCAAGCTGAAATTTTGAGCTCTAACTCAACTTTTTTACAACCGATGAAGTTTGTGGCTTAAGGGGCTGACTTATTCTTTTAACAATGTGATAATAAGTGAGGAAAAATGTGAAGACATGCTTGGCTTTGGAAATTGACTGCTATGCTCTTGGCACCCATCGAAGAAATAAATATAAGATGATTCTGTTTCAAAGAGGAGCTTGAATAAGTGCACACAATGTGCGCTTATGAAAAGAAGAACCCGAACAAGACAAAGCAGATATGTGGTTGTGTTGTTCGTCTCCGTTGTAACTTGAGAAAGAAACAAACGCAAGACTTTTTTTTCCGACTTGTGAGCCGTATATATTTTAACGAGACACCAGTTAATTATTAATAGAGGTCGAAGCTAATTTGTGGGTTAAAACATTACTTTCAGTTCAAAAGTTTTATTATTTTTTTCTATTTAAGTACAAAAGCTTTCTATATTTAAATTTAAATTGAAACAACAAAATAAATTATAAACTAAAACTGATAAATATTTTGGATATAAATAATGTTTTTAAGATTTGTATATGATTATGTTTATCGAATCTTAAACCAAATTATCTATTCTTATTAATAGCTTTGGTCGGTGGTGGGGTGTGTTTTTCCTTTTTTTTTCTTTTTTTGTTGTTTGTTTATGTTTTAATATGGTTTGTTTTGGGTGTGGGTTTGAGGTTTGGGGGGCAGGGTTTTTTGTGGGTTTTTGGTGTCTTGATACGTGTTTTTGATTGGTGTTTTGATTATGGTGGTGTTTGTTTTTTGGTAAAAACTTTTCTCCACCTCTTCATCTGCGCGCACGCAGATGCGGGAAGAGCTTTTGAGTGCGCAGACTGTTTGTTTTTTGGAAAACGTTTCATTAAAAAACGTCTTTCTGACGTCTGCATGGAGAAAATGTGATGTTACCACTTCTCAAGTCTTCTCAACCTCTTCTCCTTTACGTCCAACCCTTTTAAAATTTTCTTCTCATTTGTGTTCAACCCACCACTCCTCTCCTCTCCTCACTGCAGACCCGTCTCAGGCCGCCGCCGCCCACGCCGCTGCCCTCCGACCAACCGCCCCTCTCCGCCGCATCCCTCCCGCCAGCTTCACCATCTCTTCGTAGCACTCCTCTCCTCTCCTCCCCTCCCGCCAGCTCCGCCCTCCGACCCACCACTCCTCTCCTCTCCTCTCCATGAACCTCACCATCTCTTCGTAGCACTCGGCTTGCTTAGCCAGCTTCGCCAGGTACACGTACTGGTCTCTGGTGAGGTCGCCGGAGACACCATTGCCGGAGGATGATCGGAGACGGAGGAAGTTCAAATAATTGAGAAGATGAACACCCTGTGTTCTTCGTTTATATGTGCTGTTTGAAAATGTATTGAATTATTTTTTTGTTTGAGTGAATCTTAGTCTTTGATTGCATGGTTGAAGTTTGTATTTTAAAAATGTAGATGACATGAAGAGTGGGCTTTTTGTGGTTGGAGAATTTCATTTTTTAAGAGAAATTATAAATTTATATCATAATATTTTAGTATTCTATAAATGTTAAAAAACAAATAGTTTTTTTTTTCAAACTGCAGACATTTGGTCCACCCCTTCTGCTGTAGATATCTGCAGATGTGATCCGCAGACTCCAGACGTTTTCCTGCAGGAAAAACAAACAACACCTATGTTCGTTTATAGGGTTCGTTAACGGTATCTTTCTCCGGGTTCCTGCTTTCTTTCTTTCGTTATCGATACCCTGACGATTCTCGCTATTAAGGTTTGGGTTTTCCTTTTGTTTGCTCTTTTCGGGCCTTTGATTTTCGTCGGTTTTCTATTTTGGACTGTGTGGCCATCTTGCGTCTTTGATTTTCGTTTGTTTTGTGTATGGTGTTGGGCTTTGATTTAGTTTTTGGGTTCTGCATGTTCTGGTGTTTTATGGATTTAAGGTTTCGGTGTGTTTTACTTTATGTATTTGACTGATTTTATGATTTTAAACGTTGATTTTGATTTTGATTTAGAGTTACATTAAAACTCGTATTTGCGCGACAACGCGCGTGCCGAAACCTTATTTAACTTTAATTAAAACTAGAATTATTTCAACCAAGCCTACTTTCTATCATTCTAGTCGATTTTGTATGACAATGCTCGAGTCATGGAAGTATCTAGTAGCCACCACCATATGCCTACTTTTTTTAATAAATTTACAAACAAAACATAATAATTCTAACAATCAAACACATCACAAGTTCCAAACACTTCGAAAGATCTTTAATTCTTTGAAATCTAACAATCAAATCACCATCTGTGAATTGTAATCCTTCATCATTCTGATGATTTCATCTCCTACATGATCAACTATTCCAATGCCCAAACCCTAACCATAACGATAACCTAACAACGACAATGGCTCGAAGAACCCACTTAACAGATCTCGGAAGCATCGCAAATCTTGATCTGAGCGACCTAGGTGCAGGAAAAGAAGGTTGGCTCGATAACCCTAATCTTTTATGCGCTCTCGATGCAGATTCTCTTGCAATCGCCAATCGATACTTTCTTCTTGTTCTTGAGTGGTCTCACCCTTCGGCTCCTGCTGCTTTTCGGGTCAAGATCCGACCCAATCTATCCCCGATTGAGGCGGAGTATGTGTCTGCACTTGAGTGGCTGGTGTTTGATGATATTAGGGTTATTGCGATTGGAACGTCTTGTGGGTATCTGTTGATTTACTCTCTTGGAGGCGATCTTATTCACAAACAGGTAATGTCACTTTGAGAGCTTTGGATTTCGATTTTGGATTTCAACAATTTTTGAATCGATTGCTAGCTATGTTTTCTCAAAATTTGTTATTTTGACATCTGAATATTCAGAATCATATTCAGGTTCTTAGCATACACTGTACTTGAAAGGAGAGCTGATTGTTTATTTAGAAATGCATAATATATAGTGGTGATAACATTAGAAAGAATAACAGTGTGGATGATGAAGGGTAACATAAGTATGTTTAGGTAAGGACACCATTATGCCAACATTGAAGTAAAAAGATCTTAAAATAGATAGATATCTTTGATCCCTCCCCAAGTGGATATTATGGTGATAAATGGTGTGTTCAGCTCACCAATTAGTGAAGGTTCGAATCCTATAGTGTGCAGTTTAGGTGGTGTTAAGGGTGGTTTGATAGAGTAGATCATATGCCGGTAAGATAGATTGAGATGTTGAATTGGTGAATTGGGCTCGCTAGTACCGGTTACAACTTTATATTGTGGTTTGTTGATCACAGGTAATTTTCTTGATTGCGTTGTGAAACACATTTATTTGTCATATAGTTGACTTGTTACTTATTTCATATTGTTTGTTATTTGTTTGTATACCCTCACTTTAAAATATCTAATTTTAATTTTTTGATACCTTTTGTAATTAATATGATGCCATTTTAGAGATATAATTGTTCGGATGGAAATTTCTTTAGCAAAAAGATATACTTGACTGAAGTGAAACAAAGTAAAAGAATGTAGAGTTCTACTTTTCATACTGATGCCAATCTCAGCCCATTTACTTCTGAATGGTTCTATTCGGGTTATATATATCTCCTAACTGGTAAAATAAAACTAACTAGCAAAAAAGGAAACATATCAAAGGGGTTAAATGTTGGCCAAATTGTACTTTTTACTTTTTATAATGTATTTAATCTTCTAAATGAGTTTGTTAAAAACAAGATTATCACTAAAATATAATCCTGCTTTGTTCCTGCAGCTTGTATATCCTGGAAAGATTCTAAGGATAAGAGTGCGTGGGACCAAACGAGATATTACAGAAGACACATCATCATTCGAGGAAGTGTGTGTTGTTTTACCAGGCATAATTGCTCGTTTTGATGGATCCGACATTCAGGTATGTCATAAAATCTTTAGGGATAGATTGCATTGTCTTTTAATGCTCATTTAATTGTTCAATAATAATTAGGCAAATATATTTCTGGTGTGTAGAGGGTACTGCAGAGATGGTATCAAGAAACTCAAAATCGATTTTGGAATCAATCATCAGTAGATAAAGACTCAGAAGAATATGAAAGTTCATCCTCCCCTATTCCTTACCAATGCTGGAATGTTAGTAAATATGGTTCATGTGTTGATGCTGCAGTTACTGGTGTCATGCCACCACCTCTCTTAGAATTACAGGTACAGATTGACGGTTTTGGTGTTTTACTAGAAGTTGGGGATGGTTATGTAATTTTACATGTATTAAAATAACCAGTATCATAACTCAACTCCTTTCTTACACTTTGAAAGTGATAAAACATGCTATATATTCTTTTGTGTTCGCCCCTTTTGATTAATATAATAAGTACAAATATAATGTTATATGTGAGATATTGTGTTTTTTCTTTGTTGTGAATATAATGTCTAAAGGTATTATTCTGGTATTTGAATTCAGCTACTTTTATTGTTGAGCAGTCAAGTGATCGATATTATTGTGCGGTTACCATTGGAGCTGATGCTGCAATTTCTGCATTCAGGTTGGTAGCAAGCATCGTCTTCTTTTCAAAATATAATAATATAGCACCTTCACAAGTGATTTACTTTTTCTACTTTCTGAAGGCTTTCTGAAGATCGCAGCAGGTCTTTTGTTGGAGCCATTTTATCAAAGGTTGTACCTGCAACATTTTCAACCATAGCTTCTTTCTCCAAATTGGTATGGAGGACCCAACAACCAACAAAAAAGCCCGAACCAAAGCCACAACCGTTTGCTCGAGGTCATTTTATGCTAAATTTTACAATGTTTTATATTTGATAACAATAGTTAATTATCTGATTATTTAAGTAACTAATAAATAAAATGACAAAAATGGTCACTCAACACCATGTTTTCATTGCAGCTAATTTTCTTTTTGTCAAACTCTTGCAGCTTTACCTCTTACATGTTTGAAAGATCACCCTAGAAAGGGAGAGAAACTAACCTTATCCCCTAGCGGGAGTTTGGCGGCAATAACAGATTCACTAGGCCGTATTATGCTATTAGACACCCGTGCTCTTGTGGTCGTACGCTTATGGAAGGTATTCTTCTTAGCTCTTAAACACACACCTGTTACTTTTTAATTTGCCTATTATAATATTTTTGGAAACCAAAAACTTCAGGGATATCGGGATGCTAGCTGTCTTTTTGTTGAAAGGCTTGTAAATAAAGATTCTCGTGAACATGTAAAGAATGATTACTGCTTATGTCTTGCCATTCATGCCCCTCGAAAGGGCATTGTTGAGGTACCAATTTTTAACCCTCTGGCTCTTTACCATTCACCTACAAATGCATAGACATGGTTTATGCTATGTGTCTAACGGGTCAAATACATTATGCAATCATCTTGAACACATGTAATCTTTCTAAAATTCAAAATTGTTTGCAGATTTGGCAAATGAGGACGGGCCCGAGGATACTGACAATACCATGTCCGAAAGGAAGCAAAATACTGCAACCAACGTACAGATTTGGATCAACTTTTGCTGCATCTTCATCAACTTCTTATAAACCATTGGAAGTTTTCTTTCTAAAGGGTGATTCTGGTCAACTTTCCAGATTAAACTGATTTTTTTTTCAAGTTTTTGTTTTGTTTTCTAGTTAATTAATACACCATTTGTTAAATGCTGATGTAAATTAATCTTTATATCGGAGTGGTCAGGTGTTGACTCCTTTTAGATTATAAATATTTAACATAAAATGACCATACCACTCACCACTGGAAATGGGTGTCAAATTTGAGGTCCATTCTTGTATCCTTTTCTTTTGTTTGATTTTGTTATGAAATATGTTCTCTCATTTGTCCAGAAGAACAAAAAGATAATTAAGGGCTGATGATACAAGTACCTCTATATCATATGATACATTGATACGACAATGCAAACACCCACATATACTTTTAGACGATGAAGGGCTAAGAGCAAACTAGATGAATCGTAGCACATGTAAATCATGATGACCGACAGGATGAGGATGTTTAATTGTCCGGGTGAGGCGTGAGCATTATACAAAATTTATATTTTACCATTGCTTATAAACAAGATCTAATCAATCAAGAGGTATTTTCCTCATACTTGCCATGTCTTCAACTACAGAAAAAAAAGAGGCATAGTGACATTCTAAACATAAAACTTGTGTTGTTGCTTACATCATTTGGATTATTATTATTATTTTACACTCTTAAATTGCTTTTAAAGCATTATTGTGATCTTTTAACTTTCAAGTCATGATACTGTGTATTCAATCTTTGAACAAAAGACAAGGATTTCGACATTCCATATCTCCACTTTCGATATGTCAGTTCTGAAAAAACAAGAAAAAAAACAAAAGTAAAATATCCCAAATAAATAAACAATGCGTATATTCAAGATATCCAAAATTCTATAATAATCCATTTAAAAGCATATATCCAAAATTCTCGTACTCCAACAAAAAACATACATCCAAACTAACGATAATCTCCAAGTTCACCAACAACCTTTTTCCCTCTAAATCTAAAATCTTAACACATTGTTTTCGATCTCCACAACAATAATAATAATCAAACACTTTCTCAACCACCACTCTCATGGCTTCCATCTTCCTCCTCCTCCTCTCTCTCTCCGTCATCTCCGTCGCTACACCCACCGCACTCCGCCACCACCTCACCACCACCACCGCCACCACCACCACCACCACCGCCACCGCTAATAAGATCCCACCGACCACATACTTTGAAGTCACAAAACCAATTCAACTCCCAAACACAAACCCCTGTTCAACCCTCGTTCTACACCATGATTTCGCATTCACCTACGGCAAACCACCAGTTTCAGCCCAATACACACCACCCTCAAATTGCCCATCAAACATCTTCGATAAGATCGTTCTTCAATGGTCTGCTGCTTCCAAAGGTCGCCAATTTGATCGGATTTTCGGCGTGTGGCTCGGCGGCGTTGAGCTCCTCCGCAGCTGCACGGCGGAGCCGAGGTCCACCGGAATCGAATGGACGGTGGAGAAAGATATCACTAGGTATTACTCTTTGCTTATGAAGAATCAAACACTTTCTGTTTATTTGGGGAATCTTGTTGATGCTACTTACACTGGTGTGTACCATGTGAATGTTAGCATCCATTTTTACCCTGCTGAAAACAAGAAATTTAGGAAATTGCCCGTTGATTCGAGTCGTTTTCGTGATCAATGGGCTGATTTGATCATACCCATTTCGAGAAACTTGCCGTTAAACGATGGGTTGTGGTTTAAGATCGAGAATTCGAGTGATGTGCAGTCGAAACAGTTTGTGATTCCTCAAAATGCGTATAAGGCTGTTCTTGAAGTGTATGTTTCGTTTCATGAGAACGATGAGTTTTGGCCCACGAATGTGCCTAATGAGTACATTTTGGATAATAATCTGACTGATTTCGCGGGTAATGGGCCGTTTAGGGAGGTTGTGGTTAGTTTAGATGGTGGTGTGGTTGGTGCAATTTGGCCATTTACAGTAGTTTACACAGGTGGTGTTAACCCTCTATTGTGGAGACCAGTTACTGGCATTGGGTCGTTTGATCTTCCTACGTATGATATCGATATAACTCCGTTTTTAGGAGCAATGTTAAATGGGAAAACCCATGATTTTGCTTTTAGTGTCACAAATGCTTTGAACGTTTGGTACATTGATGCAAATTTGCATGTATGGTTGGATGAAAAGAGTGAGAAGACACACGGGAAGCTTTTGACGCAAAAGATTTCGCCTCTTCATGTTTCTTTGGTCTCTAACTACACGGGTTTGAATGGAACTTTTCTTACTAAGATCACAAGGTCCATAAAGTCCTCCGGGTGGGTCCAATCTTCTTTTGGAAAGATAGTAACCGAATCAAGTCAAGAATTTAACTACAGTAATATTATGGTGATGGCGAAAGATGGGGATTCACAAATTGTTGATCAAACAATCAAGTTTAATGACAGCGTCTCTGCAAAGAAGCAGTCTTCTGTTCACTTGAAACAATCTTTAAAATCGTTTTCTTTTTACATATACTCGGATACAGAGGACAAAGGAAATGGAAGTTTTGCTCAGGTGTCGAATATTACTTTGGGTTTTAATGAGAAAAAGATTGCTAATTTGGGTTCTAAATCTTCATCAAGTTTACTTGAAAACATACAAAATGGTCAGGGATCAATGCTTGTGAAGGGAAATCTGGTGGTGAGTGGATTAGGGAGTACACAACAGATGTATAATTATGGTGACAGTAAATTCTGCTATTTTAGGGACATAAGCAGCTCAAATTACACGATTATTTATGATAAAGAAGGCCATACATGTAATAAAAGTGAAAAATCAAGATTCAATGCAGCTACTTTGTGACGAGTGAAGTCGAGATCAACGTGCAATTTAAACGCTCTCATTGTTTTCATTGATCTGTAGGTGTATAATGAATGGGATTTCTTTTGATTTACATTATGTTTTTCTTGATACCATCATATCATTGCCTTTGTTTTACATCGTTTACGAATTACGTTTCTGAGCATTTGAGAAAAAATGATGGGTAATTTAATAATTGTTGCAGCTTTATCTTGGAGTTGAATGCTTTAAAAACAAAATGGGCAGATATGGTAACACGTCAACACATGCTCGGGTCAAAATGAACAATTTTGTGCTTGGCTATGACACGAAGTTTCTGTCAGAAAATCTTTTAAACTCCTTGTAGAGGATTAATGTGTCAAATATGATTGCAAAGTTGTATTGTTTGACAAAATAACCTATGTTTTGATTAAAATACTTAGGAGATTCTCGCAGCAAAAATAAACTTCAGTTGAAACTGTTGGGACCCGTTTGACCCATTTTTTTGTATCATAACTGTCACCGATAGCAAATAATCTGTATCGACCCGTTCCTAAGTAAATGGGTCAAATAGCCACCTCCAATTAAGAAACAATGTCAGCAATACGATCTTATTCCCGGTTATTAGGACAATTGTATCAAGTTTTACTAAAATAAACAACAAACAATTAGAGAACAATTATATGAATTATATGTTTGGCATTGAATTGACACTAAACATATATTTCAACATTTTGCAGGTTACTAATCCCCATTTGGAAGTTTATTACTTTAAACTTTCAAGCTACGTTTTTTACAGTTTGCAGGCTTACGTGTGTCAATATATGAGTTGTGTCTATGTGATATCACATAAGGCTATTTTCCTGGTACAACTCAAAGGATCAGTTTAGATGTCCCACAACTTTCTTCTGCTCAACATCAACATTGATTATTCGCATATTAAACGATTTACTGATTTGTAAAGGGTAAGAATGTATGTATAATATGCTTAAATCCAATTTTCCTAGATTTTTTTTATAGTTAATTTTTTAGAACCTATTAAGGGGGTGTTTGTATGTGCTTGTGCATATAACATGATTATGGTGACTTTAAGTAGCAATTTTAACAGTTTTAACTGGTGGTGTAAAATTGTTTATGATTCAGTTTTTTTTTATTATGTAGGGCCAAAATAATCAGATCTTTGGAAGAGCTACTTGGGCGTGTTTGGATGAACTTATGCATATAAAATGATTTAAGTAGCAATTTTATCAGTTTAAGTGGTTGGGTGAAGTGTTTATGATACTGATTTTGTGATTATGCATGTCAAAATAACCAGCTATTTGAAAGCAAGTAAGAAGTTGTAAGAAAACTAACTATTGAGATAAAATGTAAAATTACCTATTTTTTCGCTAGCTTAATCAAAGGATCATCTGCTTCTGATTCCTAAAAGGGAAGATCTTTAAATTCCTTCACTTTGTGAAATCATCAACTGTTTCATGCCTATTGTTCAGCCTATTTCTGAGTTTCTTTTCTTGATCTGAAAATTTGATAATTATTATGTTGAAAGTTGACATCTGATAAATTTGTATTTTTTATTGCAGCTGAAAAAGAGTCTACTTCAGTGCTTAACTTCGATAAAGGAATATTGGTCTCATCAGCAAGACATTATATCCAACTATCCACTCAAGTAAGTTCATTTCTACTTAAAATTTTCAATCTGGACTAAATATATGGACGTGAAGCTAAATTATAGATTTTATTCAAGGTAATATAAGCTTCTATTAGTTTGAAATATAGGATTTTGTCAAATCGTTATAGTTTATAAGTTCACTGTTGTTTATATAAATGTGATCATTGGTACCTTTTACTTAAATTGGTGGTCTGTGTAGTATTCAGACTATAGGATCATGTAAACATTACTATTGTGATCAGTCATAAGTCAAAGTTGACTTCTTTTTCATGGAACATGTGGAACAATTTTATCTGTTGGGATTCTACTTTTTATTACTTGATGTCATGGGAGTCACATGGTAACTATTATTACTTTTTCATGGACGTGTGCTTTCAAACTAACTATTACAACTTACACAATCAGAATTAGATAATAACTTATGGATGACGGTCCTTGGAGCAACTGGTAAAGTGGTTGTTTTGTTACTTTGAGGTTATGTGTTCAAACCGTGAGAAACATACTCCTACACAAGTAGTAAGACTGCATATATGAGATCACGTCCTCTCCTTGGACCTTGCATAAAGCGGGAGCAAAATTAAACAACTGGTACGCCCTTTTACTTGATTAAAGTTACAGATAATTGTACTTATGTAATTATACTTTTATATTGGCATCAGTATCATGCAACTTCTTACATGTTTCTCCAAATCTGATCGTTTAGACCCTAGATGATATGAAACTCATACTCAAGGACGAGTAACATGCCAATGTTACATTGTTAGTATAAGCAAGAACACCAACCACATGATGTTAGACCTAGAAGAATACACACACACACATATATATATATATACACACACACATTGGTTCGTTTCCCTAGTTATCACATAACTATGTGGTTTCTTATAAACCTTCCACTATAAGGTAGGGGAGAGTTTATGAGAAAACTAATAATTATGCAAAAACCAGAGAGACCACTCACATTTTGTATAGTTATCTAAAATGCATCATGGTTATATGTGTGTGTGTGTGTATATATATATCCATGTGTGACGTATATGTAAAACTATATTACGGTTTTCATTTGATCCTTAACCCTATCTATATTCACGCAGACTCATATATGGAAGCTAGTGATAAAAAATCTTTCAATGGTGTGACCGGTTCATGGTTTTCCCTAGTTATCACATAACTATGTGGTTTCTCATAAACCCTCCACTATAAGGTAGGGAAGAGTTTATGAGAAAACAATAATTACGCAAAAACCAGAGAGACCACTCGCATTTTGTATATTTATCTAAAATGCATCATGGTTATGTGTGTGTGTGTGTATATATGTATTTGTGTTGTATCTGAATTGATATATGGGTGTGTGTAGGTGTACTAATATATATAAGAATCTACACAAGTGTAAATTCAGTATAATTCTTTTATGTACACATGTGTACGAAACTTATTAAGAGAGATATAGAGAAGAGAGGAGGTAGGGAAATTAATTAAAAAGAGAAAGAAATCATTTAATCGTTTACACTTATACCCTTGTCATTTAAGTTTTAATAAAAAATAAATGGTTTAGATTGGTTGTCTCAGTTCTAGCATTATTTGTGATTCTATATTGACACTACATGTGTGTATGTATATGTGTAATATATTGACACTATATTTGTGATTCTATATTGACACTACATGTGTGTATGTACTTGTACATAAGTATGTATGTATGTATTAACTGTAATGAAGCAACATGTAACATGTGTTGAGGAATCTTTTATTTCAAATAATGAAAACAATGTTCATGATGTGTCCTTTGTTTAACACTTACATGTGACAAATCATTTCCATGTTTAATATACATTTTCCAGTAGGTTTATGAAGCTTACCAGGCTGAGATACCGACACGTCTCTTTTCTCGCATGTAATGAGCGACAACATCAATCGTTTATCAGATTTTATGATGTTCTATGTGACTTGGATCAACTGTTGATGAAGTTGTTTTTTTAGAAAACTTGAATTGTATAGGTTTGATTGATATGTGATGAATAAGGGAATTGTACAATATATGATTTGAGGTCAGGAGAGATGGGGGGTCACCCTTTTCATATTGTCATTGTCTTGGTAGGGACTTGAATGGATTTGATGCAAGAAGGAAGGTCCTTTGTAAATATGCATTTAAGATCTTTTGACCAATTGTTGGCTGGTTATGTTGGTCCTTTATTGGTTTTATTCAAGTACAATGTCTTAAAATATGTATGAAGCTTTATAAAAGTTATTTAATTTGGTAAAACCAAGGCACCCCAAGATTTTACTAAAACAAGAAAAAGTCTTGGGTTTAGTATCACATTTAACGGGAAGAAAAAAGTTTCCAGGTTGAACCAGTGAGTTTTATCACCTAAGACGAGTTTTCTCCTAAAGTTGGTTTCAGGTTCGAGACTGATGATTACAGAATGATGTACGATCTTTTCTTTACAGACATGCTAGGTTAGTGTCCAAGGTTTCGTGATTGAGTAAAAGAGATGATTTAATGAGCTGGTGGCCCCGCTAGTGATCCATCAACCGTTTAGTAAAAATTTAATTTGGTAAAATTTTAAAATGATGTAAATATATATTTGAATAAGTACATCTTGAAAGTATATTTGTGAAGAAAAATTAACTCAGCTAGAAGTAGATGCAAAATAGGTCTCTACGTAAATAGTTTATACTTCATTGCTTTGTAACTATTATTGTTAGAATATTATAGCCTTATCAAGAGCCTAGTGAAGTAATTGTGTATAAAACTGTTTGATGTTTAATATTCATATTCAATAAACAGAGTGTAGGAACCCGTTTACATGTTATATATAGATGTAACACAAATATAATATAAGATTTATTTTACATAAAATTATCTGGACAAAATGAGTAAAATATATAAATTAAAATAGACAGAATGATTACAACAATATGTAAAGAATTAACAAAATCATGACGTGATCAAAATAACATCAACAATGATTGTACAATTCATCAAAGTCAGCCAAGCAACATATAGAATCACTCGGACCGAATCTGAAAACGAACAAAAACAACCAAAATTAAAGGTGTGGCTGAGGCTTGCTGTTCAACAGCGGTCCCTTAAAACAGATTTCAGGCCACCCAGGTGAACCCGTCTGTCTCCCAGGGTACAACAGCCGAAGCAGTGTGTACTGCCGGGACTAGCCAAGCACTCGAAGAAATACCTGAAACAACGACGTGGAGTTCTGCTAAGGATGGGAAAGATTGCGATAAAGCAGACGGATTGCTGCAACTCATGCAGCTGATTAGAACACGATGAAAGAAAGTGTTTTTTGTGGCGTTTTTCGGTTTTTTCTTATATCTTATATCTACGCATATGAACTCTTAACTCAGGTTTTAACCTTTGCTCATGGATCCTCAAGAGTCTCTTTAACTAGCATTCAGGATTTCATTAATCATCCATGAATGCTAGTTAACCGATGAAATACGAACAGTTGTAACCTGTAGAGTTCCAAGTGCCAAGTGCCGCCATCAAACCGCCACAATGCGACCAAGCGCCAACGCCCACGCCGTGCCGCCATCAAACCGCCACAATGCGACCAAGCGCCAACGCCCCCGCCCCGGGCGCGGGCGCGGGCGTGTCGGGCCCTTACAGGCCCTCCTGTCAGTCACTGGGTGTGTCTACTTGTATAAGAGATACTCTTTCCATTACACTCCCGTCTATAAACTACTCTCATCCTTTTCATCCCACCAATGTGGGACAACATGAAATTTCAAATTCAATGTTAATCAACCATCATGCTTACAATCATACTCAATGATTATATTCATAATAAATAAATGAAAAAACATAATTTCCATTCATTTTTTCAACACAGAGTTAGAATTGTTTAATACAAAAGCAATAGGATTAATGATTACAATTCATAATTATAATATTCAAAACTTTAGTTAAATATTTAAAGAACATATAAAAACTAAAAAGACACTGTTGACGTAATGAGTGTGGAAGAAAGAAAACTAATATAATAATTTCACACAAATTTAATTACCTGAAAATAACATCTATTAGTGATCTATACTAATTTAATCATGTTTCTATCATGAGCTATCAGATGTATCTATGTCAAAGTTTGTTATAACTTGAAAGAAATTAATCTCATTTCTCCTCCTCAAAGCATGCATACTTATTACGCATATATATTCCAACATTTTAATCTTTCCACAAAATACCAGTAACTTCTTATCGAAACCAACTAATACAACCATTCTAAGGTTTAGACCTTGTCAAAATAGTCTCATCCTACGACATTATGTTAAACATGTTTTTTGACGATAAAAAATAATGCTCATAACATAACTTAAGAATGTAGCACGATTGTACCACCATAATAAGCTAGCAATTGTTGACAACAAATTAAATAATGGAACCTTGGCAACCCAACAATGCTTGATTGTAGAAAGAAAAGTGGTTAGAAAGACATGAACTAAACGTTTTACTATGTGTTTAATCTAGCTATCTTGACAAGGTATAAAGCCTAAGTAAAGTAATTAGTTCTAGCCGTTTCAATCATTTGGTTCTTATATTGGGAAATATATATTACATTCGAACATAATGCCAATATTACGTTATATTGTTAGAATTAGTCATTAGGATTTGAATAACGAGTGAATAACATGCTACATAATGAGGATATTGTGAATACTAATTAACCATATGGTAAACTTAATGGTGTTATACTCTTGCTATATTAATAAGTTCCAAACCTCTAAGAAGGTATGCAGCTGGATTGGATAGTTATGCGTGTCGAGTAGAAGTGTAAAACAAAAGGCCAACACATAAATGTTCTCGTTATAAGTTAAGGAAAGAACATAAGCATACGAATATCATGCATTTAGTAAGGCATGCTTGTGGGTGTGGCGCTATAACCATCCTAATGTACTTTGTGTTTATTTTCAATCAGTTTATTAACATATATTACATGTTTGAGTTGGTTGAAATATGAAGAGTATAATGCGTCAAAATCGTTGTAATAATGTGCCATGATGAATGATTAATCATAAGATTATTTTCAAACACAATACAAGAACACTAACAATTCTAGAAAATATATGTAAATATACTTTCATATGATTTTTGAATCTATTATTAGATGAATGACGAAAAAGTTCTCTCCCAGAGCTCTTTCCATGGTCATTAGGCTCACTAGAAGGATGTCCTTGACTTTAAGCATCAATACATATACCATTGTTTTTATGCAAGTACATAATTGATGTGAATTGAGTGTTTTATGCAAGTACATGATTGATGTGAATTGTACGTGCATATTTAGTTATATATACTCTAGCATTGATTGAGTGTATAGATGAACAAGGAGTATATCGATGAGACCCTAACCAAGAGGAAGAGACGTTAACCAAGAGGAAGAGACGTACGCTACATGGTGTAAGACTGTGTAGAATCGATACAACGACAAGAAGAGGAAGATATAATACAAATAAAAAGACCTTAGAATTTGATGGGCGAGAGTTTACTTGTGGTGAATTTTACATCACTAGGCCATATCACCTAGTTTGGTTACGTAAGTGAAAACTTTAAGTATTACCCATCCTTGAACTGTTTCCACTTAAGTATGTTTAACTGTGAAATTCTTTTCTCATTTACAGCCAAAACGTCCAAAACGTGTTCATTATATTTGAGGCACAACATTCCTTTTGAACCCAACATCTTTTTTGTCCACGATCGATGTAACACTTGCCTATGGTGTTATGGCCACCCTCTCTATGGACTCAATGTCCTCGATAAGATTTGCCTCACCATCTCATTCATGAATGTGATATTTTCTTAAAGTGTCCCTTTAAACACGCCAAGGATTCACAATCCTCGATAAGGTTCGGACCACCATCTCAAATGACACAAGAGTAACTTTAATACCGTTGATAATATCCGGTCTCTCATACCATTAATATTATTTGTTTTGTCCAGAAGGAGCTTACGGATATGCTTTTGACATTCTGAGTGAAAACTTCCAAGATGTTACTCATCCTTGGATCGCTCCCACTTGAACACTCTTAATTACAGATTCTTCTCTCATCCACAATCAAAATGTCCAAAATACATTGGTGAATTTTAATTCTAATATATCTTTTAAAACTTGACAAGTCTTTCACCTTTACCAAATTACTTTAACTCTATGTGTAAATGTAACTATATCTATCAATAGATTATATATGTTTGGTTTTGTGTTTACGTGTTTGAGACTTTTGAATAGGCGTTAGAAATACTTATTTAACATATGTAATAGAAATGTTAGATTTTACAAGAAGTTGTAGAAATTTAATTCCACAAGCTAATCCAATTGGTTTGGTTTTAATAAGCTACAACATATGCATGATTTAAAAAGTATGTTGATATTTAGCCCACCACTTAGACATGTTGATGACCTCAAACTATGAGAAGAGAGTGACTTTTTGGCTTCGGGCCACTCACGATCCTTATTATGCCATTACCAGTGATGTTAGGTATGGCATCCATCTATGATTCCTCAGTAAAGCATTCATCATCATCGATGAAGCAATTGTCGATCCCTTGATAACATTGTGTGTGTGAATTGGTAGTAAAACATGTTGATGATCCATCAGTGATAATATTTGTTGATGATCTCGTGAAAAAAATTGTAGGTGAACATTTAGCGAATTCATAACTACACCCCTTACATATTTTTTTCAATTGATTGTCACTAGTTCCCTCGTTCATAGAGGGATTTTCGAAGGTTCTTTCTATATCTTGCTGGAAGCCTTTTGTTAGTGTTTGTGTGTATGTGTGTAAATAGAGATAGTTCAGATCAAATAAATAATAAAATTTCGTATAGGAGGTATGGAGGACTTTAACCATTGATCATACCTTTAATGGTTAAAATTTTCGACAATTAAATTAAAGGGGATGACCAAAATGTAGTTAATAAAAATTACAAATGATTGAACAGGTTAAAAGAAATCATTCTCTGTTGAAGTTTTTTTTTTAAATCTAGTTCCATGAATATAAAAACAAATAACATTTATCTATATTATACTTCTTTTTAATTAAATCATAGAATCAAAACCTTTATTAGATAAGTTTTAGTATATTGTTTCTATAATTTAATTTAAAATATTTTTAATTAATGAAAATGTGTAATGCTGATTCAAATATTACGTCTGGCAGTGCATTTAAGTTGTCAAATTACAATAGTAGGTATAAACTTGATATAATGTTGCATTCAAACATAACATAATAGTGAGTCTAAATCTAATACATCAATTATCTAAAACAATGCACGTCTAGTATTACATTGGTGTATTCAATGTGTTTTTGTCTATGATGAACATGTGCGACTATAATGGTTTGTTCAAACAATTGATGCCTTTAAAACCAATTGTAACTTAATGGAAACATATCTGTCACACATCAGATGTTTCACGTGCCTTGAATATTGAGAACTTTACATTTTAATCGACATAGTATCAAATCACATATATGTCCATTAAAACTTTTAGAAGCATATATAATTTTCTGTGATTTTTATTCTTGAAAATTTTCCATATGTTGTATGTGACAAAATAGTAATGGTACTAGGGGCAAAACCCTAACCACCTAAATGAAATCAACCAATAATTGTTTGTCACCTTATATCTTCCCAAAACTATTTAAATTGGTACGAGCACAACCTAAACTACTTAAAGTACTACCCAATCTCCACATATCACTTTGGTTTCTACCACCTGAGATCCCATTACCTGAACCGCCACTGGTGGTGCTGCCAATTAGTGACCCAAGGCACCCGAAACTCTTTGCCTAGGATGACCCGAGTACCCTAATTAAACATGCTAGCTCATACTTTCTAACTTTTATATGCATAATCGCACAAAGAAATGTCACAGAAACATGGATCCATATACCTTATGGTTATATAAAGACAATATTTTCATGCACTAAAGTATAAAGAATATTTTATGTTTATTATACAATACATACATAGCATATAATATATCTCTTGAACATACATATACATATATACGTAGACATAGTTCTTTGAAACGAGTATCTAAGTTTATTCAAACGCCAAAATGATCACATGTTACGTAACAATACCAAAGTGTGTTAAATAGATGTTCTTTTTAAGTGGTCGAAGGAGTGAACAGAATGTGTCTATTTATGAGTTAAATTTGAAGTTACATGAGTTAGTATTGTTAAAAAAATTAGTAATTGTTAAAAAGAAAATTTAAACTTATGCACATAACCGTGTACAGAAGATAAAATATTTAACTTGTAACGGAATTTTGAAATAATTTTCTGAATTCTAATTGTACATATGCTTGTCGAAATGATCAAAACTTCCTTTATGGTTACTTCAAGATTCTAAGTCAGAAATACGAATTTTATATATGTGTGTGCGTGTGTGTGTATATAAAGAATGTGATTATGGGAAGCAAATAGGATGTAAATAGAAAATGGTGTCCTCTCGAGTCTCCCATTAATGGATGAATTTCAGGAGGAATCCAATGGTACGATAAGTGGGCCTAATTATCACATCATTATATATGCCCCATTATATCTATTATATCTATTATATTATATACAAACACATACATATATTCTCAATCACTTATTAATACACATTTCATTATTCATTTACCAATGTGACACAAATGGTGATCAAGTATATAGTTCAAAACCCATTTTCTAAATTAACAAGAATGAAAAACATCTCATTAGACAATATGGATGATATTGACTAATTATCATCTTTAAAATATTTCTTATATATAAGAGATTATATTAGGGTGTATATATTATCATAACCGAACCAGACATCTTGAAAGCAAGGCGTTTTGCATCAGTGGATCGAGTTCGAACTATTTGTATACACCCGTTTATGGAAGTCCGTCACATATTTTAATTAACAACTTCAAATCTTGTGTCCATGTCCACCTGAAATTAAGTTGCTATAGAATCATCATTGTTAAAAGATATAGTATTAATTACTAGTTAAGAAACACCATTAAAACTAATAATGATCTTAATCCCAGCCAGAAAGATGCAAAGAAAACTTGGTGAAACTAAGCATACTCATAGCTAGGAGACACATAAGTCAATTAATCAATCTATATACTTAATCAAATGCTAACATGTATACAACTTATTTAAAATGAGGGATATTAATTAATTGTATTTTTAACCATATCTAACCATTTAAGTAGCAATGAACAAGTTGATAGTTCATCCATGTGATTAACTTTAAGCACAGAACCATAAGAACCAAGTAAACATTTACACCGGCCTATACATATATAGTACTTACCAGATATACTAATAACATAAAAAGATAGTATTTTATTACATATATAGTCTTCTTATCTATCACAAGTAGAGCAATACTTACATATGTACGTCTTTAATAATTTTCTACCTAAAATTGATTCCACATTGAATTACCCTCTGTGTGTGTAATCAAGAGATGGAAAGATCATACGCGTAAACAAATTGGATTTCATAATGTGCTAGAATAAGAACGAACGCAGTTCATCGATAACCATATTATCAAACGTGCATCTTTCCAAATTAAATTCGACCAATTTTTTTAATTAAGCATTATGTTTGAACACCTATACTGATGATGTAACATTAATATGAAAGGAAGCAAATGCAATAACGTTCTACTGTTGATTAGGTTGAGGATCAAGACTAAAAGTTCGAATTTTATCAAGCAAAACAAACTTAAAACAAAAATAAGAATGCACAAACTCACAAACTTTTGGATCTTATAATATGTTGTGACCGTCTAACAGATTGATTAACTTATCCTATTTTAAATACAATGATGTTGATTATTGAATCATGTTTGTCTCAAGTTCATTGAATTTCAGAAAGTACCAATGTTGCAATCACTTGTTTCTATTCAATTAATGTACATTTTCTTACAAGGAGATGAAATAAATAATATAAGATATGTAGAATGCTGCAATCATATCATTAGTTTGTTTCTAGTCAAGTAATGTGTTTATGCATTAATATTGTGCAATTAAACACACACTTACACTCTAGCTTATTGTATGCTAATTAACTAGTGTAATTATATGATTAACTGTGTTCCATTGAGGTAATTTGATCAAATCTTGATGGGCACTCAATATAGTGCAGAATCCCAAAAGAGACAAGACTAGTAATTTCTGATTAAATAGTAGTAATTAATTAAGTAGATTTTTATTAAAAATCTTAATAATACTACTCATACATATAATATAAAATATTTATATTTATTTCAATTAAATTATAAAAAACCAGTTATGCAGGTAGAGAGAGAACTGAAGTATTTTCTCCATGCAAGCAAGGGTTTCTAAAGCTTGTGCAATCTGCTAGGGTTTGCTTTTTACCCCCAAAAAACATACTTTTTAGCTTGTAAATCTTGAATTTTTCATATATGCAAACATGATTGCTAACATAAGCACATGATCAAAAGCCCAAAACTTCAAATAAATGACTAAAAGATTACCAGTATTGAAGAAGAACACCATATATAGATTGATCATGATCATTGTTGTTGCATTCGAAAACTCGATGATGATTCTTCGTTCGCCTTTACAATCTGAGTATTCCTCTTCTTCTTTTTCTTCTTGTAAGGTATCCCTCTGGCTTTCGCCTGAGAATCGCGAATCTCCCGCAGATAAACCCTTATTGCACCACTGGCAAAAGGGTTCATCTCGGGAGATCCGCCATTCTCTTCATAAGCAGCACGTAGACGTCCGATGAGGGCGTCTAGGCTGCCCCATGCTTGCCTAAGCGGGCAAGTACACGGGCCAGCTGGGTCAGGATGACCATAAAACACACAACCTTGTAAATGAACCTTAGTCTTTCCAAACTGATCAAGGTACCTAAGGAACTCTAGTACATGACTGTAGTTACAGTGAACCAAAGCCACTGGTGGTCTTTGGTTCTTCAAGTACTGTCCGAAGGTGTTCCAATCGCGCCGCTTCTGCGACTCGTATCGGCTGAGCTGTGGTGGTGCCGGTGGCGGTTGCTGTGAATCAGATGGTACACCGCGACTGCCACCGACACCCCTTGATGATGATCCTTCACCTATTTCTGATGCTCGCTTGCCAGAAGACATTGAAATATTTAGAAATTAATTGATGGGTTTTTTATGAGGAGTTTGAAGAAGAAGATGATATATAATTGAGGAGAGATGAAGAAATGAAATGAAAATAGAAAAAATGAAAATCAAATCATGGAGAAGAAGGTGGTATTGAGAAGACAAGTCGGGTCCCTTTGAAAGTGCTTTTTAAGGCAATTAGGCTTTTTTTTCTTCACCAAATTGCATTATTCTCATTCTTGAATTGGCACTATTACCCTCTCAAAGAATAATTTCTTCAAATATTATTTACTAATCAAGTCTAATATGCATAATTACGTTTGAGACTAACATATGTATATAATCATATATATGTATGTATGTGTATACATACATATGCACACATATGTGTGTTAAGGATAGCATATGGTATTTAGTATTTTGTTAATGAGTGGTTGTATAAGTCTGGTGATTTTATGAGTAATATGAGTAGACTCATAGAAAAGTGAGTGCATTCGGAGTATGTGTTCACCTATAAAAACTACTAATGGGTAGCAAAACCAACTTGAAAGCTATACAATAAGGGTTAGCTTATTAGTCTTCACTTGTTTTCTATATGAATCTAAGTAATTATTGACGAGAAAAAAAAGGAGAAACAAAGTTTCATATTTCACTTAGTGTTTGTTTGATATAGGGTGAAGGAATGGATCAATGAATTGAATGAACGAGGTATCGAAATAGACAAATAAATAAAATGGATCATTAACATTCCATTGTCTTGTTTAATTATCCTATACAAATTTTTTTTAAATAAATCAATGGAATACAATGGTGGTCGTGATGGGTTGGGGGTGGTGATGGTGGTGCGGGTGCGTGGTGGTGGGAAGAATGGAATGAGAAAAAAAGATGGGAGGTATGAATGATTTAAGGAAACTTAATGAGAATAAGAATACTTGCGTAGTATGTGAGTTTAATATTTCATTACATTGAACAACAAAACAACTTATTTTTCTCATTCTCTCATAATGATTAATTCCGTTCCACCTGACATTTATGCATACAAAACACTTCTTAAGCCTTTATAGATAGCGCCTAGATCATCTAGCTAAATTTGATTCACTTTTTAATTATGTTTAGATTTTTTATATGTAGTAACATATATATTATAATAAGAATGCATATGTGTTATATGAAGAAATGGATACACTAAAGTATTATTAGTAGCACATGTAATTTATGTAGCAATACATGTAGTAAGGTATTTTATAAAGACAATCATCAATGTATACATTATACTAAGAATGCATCTCCAATGTATGCAACAATGCATATATAATAGTATAGAACTATGTATACACTAAAGTATTATTGGTAACATATCTAGTGTATGCAACAATGCTCAAAGTCTAATATATAAACACGGGTATTATAATCACTTATGCACACACTATATGATGTATGTAGTAATGCATACACTAGATGGAATATACTAATAAACACATGCAGTGTATTAAAAAATGCATACAACACATGAAGCGTAATCAACAAATGCATACATTATATTATTACTTTTTTTATTATATACAATAGTTATCATGTAATCACCTGATATAACAAAAGATGTAGTGCATTAAACATCCCGTACACCATATTGGTGATTTCATTTATTAACAATGTCAACACCATGTTGTTTGTTTAATTTCTTTTTAATAGTTCACTTGCACATAATGTGTCAGTTAAGTATAAAATATCATCAAAGTAAAATTTCTATAATTCGAAGAACAAACTATGCAAACATGATTTCCAATAATTTATATCTGACTTTTATTTGAATTCATCCCTGTATATTTATATAATTTTTGTAAAAACCAATAATAATACACTATACAATCAATATTTTGTCTTCCAATGTCAGAGAGATTTTAATGTATGTATTGTCTAATTATTAAACATGCATGTTAATCGTTTGATTAATTCGTCATCAAGATATTATTATATAAATTATAGACTTGATGATATA
>BJCM01064216.1:0-11420 GCA_018326385.1 Flaveria bidentis | reverse complement strand
ATATATATATATATATATATATATATATATATATATCAAACTAAATGTTAGATGCCGTTGTTCATTTGCTTATTAGTTTAATAAATTTGTTTTATGTAGTTAACTTTTTCATGGGTTAATTCATGCTTACATATCACTAACAATATCTAAATATATTTGCTTTTGTCGTTTAACACTATGCATCCATCGCCTTTAGATGCAATCATTATTAAGCATATTAGCAAAATGTGTGCCTTTGATTAGAATATTAACTAAGCAGGTAACTAGTGTGTAACCAAGTAATCACATTGCATTTCCAGTAGTAAAATGATATGAATTTTTAAATTCCCTCAATCCATTATATTAGTGATTGGGAAAAAATCACACTAAATTGAAGTAAATAATTACGATATATGAGCATATGAAATATAATCCTAGTAATGTTTAAAAGTATCAATTTTAGATTTAATTATTAAAAGTGGAATCTAATTATCAGACAAAGTTAATAGCAGATAAAAGAGATTAAACATCGAATAATTCGCAAACTTTAAGAGACTAAGATCTTGTCCCCCAATTATCTTTTTTTCTCTCTCTCTTGTATCTAGTATTTCTATGGTTTTGTATAATCTGAAAAAATTTGCACATATATATTAATCTTAATATTTATAAATTATATATGATATCAAGAAATAAGCTATTACTGTTAAAAGTTTATAATTCTTGTTATTTAACTTAGTAACCGCTTTTTTCATTGTCACAATCAAAATCAACATCCGATCAGTTTCATAAACCATCTGTCATCTTCAATTACATTTTTGGATTATTCTTAATAAATAGCATATATGTGATGCAATTTATTTGAGTTATTCGAAAAGAATTTCTTTAATTTGCTATTTGATGAAGAAAGATTTTATTAATAATAAAGAAAAATCCAAGATTAGTTAAGATACCAAATTTAGCATTTTTTATATTTCAAGAAATGCCAACTTTCTTCAAATTCTTCACAGTTTTGAAGAAATCAAACTGATCGATTCCACAAATTACAAAATTATAAATGTAGAAATTGCTTCAATTAATCGAAAAAGTTACTATTTTGTCCAATTAGTTAAAGAACATAACTAGAGTGCCACATAGCACATGAGAAAGTTAATCTATACACTCAAATCCTAGTCCTAACTTTTAAAACTTTCTCTGCTTATTTTAATTTATTAACTCTGTTGTTGGTAGGCATATCTTATATTCTAAAGATGATCTTGTTGACTCTCAAAGATTTTCTTGAAATTAATCATTTAGATGATCAATTATAAGTAAGACGATTGTTTAATGTTTATGCATAATCCACGAATAACATTATATTATCATGAGCATATGTCATTAGGCATTAGTTTGTACAACCATAAGTGAAAATAGAAAAGCTAGTCTTAAAAGAAAAAATAAACCCATTAAGTGCCAAAAAATTTGGTAAATAAAAATTATTAGATATGTAACGATTGTTTTATTTAGTAGTGAATACGGGTGTTTTTCAAATTTTTATTTAATTATTAGATGTTTGTTTGGTGTGAGATAATAAAATGAATGAGAAAATGAAATTAATGAATAAATGAAATCAGTTATTACATTTTATTATCTTGTTTGATTGTCATATTAAAATGTATAATTTTATTTTGTATTGTTTGTTAGATAAAAAAATATCAAAAAATGTAATAAAAAAACCGTTATAATAGTGATAACCAATGGTGGTGATGGTCAGTGGTTGTTGCCGGTGGTGGTGGTAGTTGCTGGTGACAATGGTTGGCAGTGGTGGTGGTGGTTGCTGGTTGACAACAGTAGTGGTGGGCGGCAACGTGATGATCATGGTGGTGGTGGTTGTGGTGCTAGGGGTAATTGGTTGTAAATTATGGAGATGGTTGGTGGTGGTCGGTGGTGGTCGGTGGTGTTGGTTGTGTTACTATATATGGGTAGCTGGTATTGGTGGCCGAGGTTTTTGTTGGTGGTGGTGATTGTGTTGTTGGGGGTAGCTGCTAGTGGTGGTCGAGGTTGTCGGTGGTGGTGGTTGCCGGTGGTAGTGGTGGTTGCTGGTTGTAACATTTGCCCATTTTGGAAAATATAAACCCGAATTTGTTTGGGTCAAGTTGAAAATTAAATTTATTATCTAGTTATTTGATTTATCTTAATGTTTCAAAAACAATAAATGTGTCACTTAATCAATTTAACTTAAATTCTATAATTTACAAAATACATTTATAAATGCTAAGAGGTTATTAATATCTATAAGATTTCAAAATATTCAAATAAAATAAATAATCAAATTACAAGTTCTTGTAAAATTTATAAAGTTTATAAAGATTTAATAAAAAGGAGTAAAATTGAAATTAGAGTCTTAATAAATTTAGAGTTTAAATTGTAATTTTTAATTTATTTAAATTATTTAATTTTATATTCATTTCAAATTCCAATCGTAACCCTCTTTTGAAAGACTTGTAACTCACCATTAACACTATTAATAACCTCTTCCTAACCTTAACTATAAAAGCAAGGTTTAGGCCTCACTTTTCATTTGCTCATTATCTAAAAAATCTCACTAACAAACCTTTCTTTCATTCTTTGGTTTTGACCAACTTCAAGAGTTTTATTTTACAAGTAATTTCAAGAAGTTTCTAAGATTAAAGTAATCTTATATTGCTTTTATATTATATATTTCTATAATGTTTCAATCATCCTAACATCCAATTGTTCTTATTACTTTATGTTTTTACTTTTATTATTTCTTTTACTAAATATCTTTAAATTTTAATCATTATTATTTGATCATTAACCTTTTAACTTTCACTAACCTTTTAATAATCATTAACATTCCTAAATCAAGCTAAGAACACACTAACGTAAACAAAGAATCCCGTTTGCATATGTCCTATGCCGCTGCATGCGGTTATTCCACAAGATTATATCTCTAAATGATGGTTATGCCAAAGTCTTGGAATATTTTTTTATAACTCAAATGAAGTCTAATATATCATATATCAACATAATAAATTTATTCTAACCCGTTTAATGCTTTAGCAATTTTAAAAATGCACATAAATGCCTTACTATATATTTGGCAGAATATAGTCTAACTTCAACTAACCATAACTTGGTCATAACAAACTAAACTTGAGTAAACTCAAACTCTAATATAAAGTTCATTGAATTACCTTTTTAACAGTAGTTTATATTCTTCAAACTCAATCGGACGACTCAACAATAACCTTTACAAGATAAGTGCACATTTCAGTATCTTCTATCTTGTGCTGCTGTTTTGACCTACTTAAAAATCTTTTCATAAAAATGTTTCCGAATAAAAGTTGTCCGGGAGACTCTAAATTAGTCAAATGTAATTTTATATAATTTTATGAAACCGATTGCTATTTTTAAAACCTGTTCAAACACATACCAAATATTTTGTCCAGAATCTAAAATTGATGCAATAATCATTTTCCAATCTACCTTTTGATTTTTGGCATTCTCTAAACGTCCTAACTTTTTGTAATGAATTTCGACCTCAAGTTATTATTTTTTATCCTTTAGGACATCATATTTGACTCTTAAACATCCAAGCTTCCTTATATACTCTACAACCATCATTATACAATGTGAGTTTTCATACCTCTCTTTTACTTTATTTCACATCGTTTTTGGATGAAACATGTTAAAGTATAAATTTACACTTGTAAACATCTTGATGCTTGTAAATTCACATGCAATTCATCTTTAATTTTTGTCATGATTATTTGTAATATTGTGAGTCTTATATGATGGACATTATATGTTGACAATCATTAACTATTGCTAGTCTGACGACGTCATAGATCTATGGATCTGACAAACCTATTTGTTGCTAAAGCCGAGGTTATTGCCGGCTCCTGATGACGTATGCTTGTTTATCCTGAGAACCAAGTACAGTTAGCTAATTGTTATAAACTTGTAACTAAATTTTTGGGCCAAGGTTTAATTATAGCTGTATGTTATCTATAAACTTGCTCTATTCATAACTATTGACATGAATTGCCACTTGTAAACTTTATATATATATATATATATATATATGCTTAGCCTATGGAAACTTACCAATTTTTAAAGTTGACCATTTATTTTCAACATATTTTAGGATTGTTACTTGAGGAATTATTCTTGCACATATAGGATTTGGTCCTAGTTTAACAAAAGATTTTATTTCTTTGTTTGAATCTTGATTGTATTGTAATCATTTACTTGATTATTATTGTTCAATGAAAAATGATATTTAATATTATTACAACTTATTTAGTTTCTTGTGCTATGAAAAATCGTTTCACATTCGTCCGCCTCAATGATTCCGCCGTCAGTCGAGGTAATGGTGGTGGTGGTTGTATGTGAATGGAATTAAGTGAATGGAATTAATTTAAGTGAATGGAATTAACTTTATAATGATTAATGATATTGTCTTCACAGACCAAACATGTTTTTTTAATCATTCACACTCAATGGTTTATTTTATTCCGCTCTTTATTTATCCACACCAAACGCAACCTAGAAGTTATATTATTTTGCGGCGTGAACATACTCTTTATATATATATATTATATTATAAGTTGTAATATATATCATGATGTTTGCATATTTATATAACTTTTAAATATTTGATAGTACTCAATTAAACACTTTTAATATTTTCATTTATTTAGTTGTGAATAAGACCGGGTGTTTTCCAGAATTTTGTTTAATTATTAGAACTTATTAGAATTAAGCAATCGGTGTTGTGGTGGGACGTAAAATCATGTTAAATAACTATCATACCACTGGCAGCGACCACCAACATTGAAGTTGTGGCGTGTTAATGCGAAGAAATTAGACCGAAACTTAAAACATAGAAAAGAACAACTAATTCAATCTAAGAATCGTGTGTTACGACGAACCTATAAAATAGGAAACGATAGACGTAAAAACTTTAAACCATACACACATATTGAGTCGTGTCAGCTCATAAAATTTGGAACGAAACGTTAAAATGTTGAACCACACATGCATGTTGCGCCATGTTAACTTGCAAAATTTAGAACTAAACGTAAAATCGAAAAATTTTAAAAGATGCAAAGTAGAGGAGACCTAAGTTGAAAGTAAAAAAATTGCAAGATTAAATTACAAAAAAAATGAAAAATTTTGAATTAAAAGTAAAAATTAATTAATTTTATGAGGTTATATTGCAACAGATGAAAAGCTTTGAGTTAAAAGTAAAAACATTTATTATTTGAATAACACCCTAAACATAAGATGCAATCTAAATAAATAAATAAAGTTGATAATTAATATATATTTAATTATTTAGCGAAGTGAATATACTTTTTATATAACTGTAATATATTTCATGATGTATGCATATTTATATAATTTTAAATATTTGATAGTATTCAATTAAACACTTTTAAAAGTGCTTATAAAAATAATTATAAAGAACTTCCAATAGGAAGAATCCACGTAAAGAAAAGCACATGTGCATTTTTTTGTTATCTCAAATCTAATATTAAATTATTATTTACCACCACCAACCGTGGATGGAGATGATGTGTTTTTGGGGAAAATTGTTTCACTCTATATTATTTTATTATTATTATTATTAGTAGTAATTGGAGCTGTTAATGTTTTTATTTTATTTTTTCCCTTGTTGATATCCTTTTCACAATGATTTCTTTTCAATAAAATAACAAAATATAATAACAATTTAGCCTACATAAATTGAAAAATGTTCTCTTTTTTTCCAAGTTAAAACGTATATGATTTTTCACTGCTGAAAAGTATTTAAAAACGTGTAAATATAAACAAATCAAGAAGTATATTATTCATTTTTGTGCCGAACTAGTTTTATTCCACGTCCATTATGTGTAGGGAATTAATTTTGTAGTTGTATTTTGGCAATAAAACTAAAGTTAAATAGGATAAGAAGTCGTTTATTATATATAAAGTTGAAAGTCTATTTTTTTTAACAAAGTAACAAAATAAAACATTGATTCCCATTTTATGGGCCGTTTGATATATACAAAAGGAGGGGGATATAGTTTTCTTAACCGACCAAGGACCAAAAACATTTGGTCTTCAACCTCTTTCGGCTTCTATTGTTGTACGATTGCTGAAAAAAAGTTTTTTATGTTTTCATGCCATTATCTGTTTTAAAAAAAGTAAGTTTAAAACAGCTGGTTTTTTAAGGTTACTTTCATTTTTTTGTTGGTCGATTTAGTCTGCATATCATGTCTTTTTTGGTGTCACTTATCCCATTGCTTGCATACTGTGTTTTTGCTAATATGGTGTTTTGTTGTTGAGAAAAGAGTATTATAGGTACGGAAGTAGATTTTCTAGTATTAATATACCTGCTGAAGGGAAAATGATATATTTTATTGTTGTATTACCTCTTGCTTTTGTTGGTGATGATGTTGATTGTTGCATCGAAGGACTCAATGTGGCTATAACATGTGCATTGGATGTATGTTAACTTAATTTGTTGTTTTATTTATAGTACATTTGAGGGTTGCTAAGCGGGTATCTTATTGAGCTGAATATATAATGTGTTTGAATGCGTTATTTATTTGATAAAATCGTTTGTAGTACTTTCAAACTCATATTCAAACTAAATAAATGTTACTTTTATAGTATAACAATATTAATAGAATCCGATAATAAATAACTATGATAACATTTTAGCAACTTCCGCGGACAGTGTTGTATAAATCTTTAAAGCATTAAGGGACAACTGTTTCTTGTGTGACACACAATTACGTATGGGTGATCTTATACCAAATTACAACCTCTCTCTTTGTCTTCTCAACCTCAACCCGACAACCATTAAAGCTTTCATCGCCTTAATTTCTCCTTCATCGTTGCTTTTCTTCTCCGTCTTACAAAGAAAAGAATGAGATCAGAGTGGAAAGGTATAAGGGGATTAAATACGGTGTTGCTAGAAAATTTGGTTTTGATGAAATCAAAATTTATATGAATCAGAGTCATTTGTTGGTGAATAAACAGTCATTCAACTTTTTTATATGATATTTAATGGTGTAATTTGTAAGAGTCATGGTTCAAGAAACAAAGATAAGTTTTTGGTGTGTATAAAGTTCCTACAAATGGTCTTTGATGCAAAACTAAATAATCTAAACAAGAATGGCTTCGTATTAGATCTTAAGCATGTGAATTACAAATAAGTTTTCAATGACATAAAGTCTAATCATGTTAAGAGTGAATTCTCTAGACAATTTATTGAGTTAATTGTCACATGATTGATGATGAGTTAGAGGATGAAGAAGAAAGTGACAATGTTGATGGAAATGATGGTAATAATGATGATGATAGGAATGGTGATGAGGGGAATAATGATGGTGATAGTGATAACGCTAAAACAATAGAATCTGAAGTTGAAGTTACTTACGAACCTACCATTTAACAACCTCAAATTACCAAGGAAACTATAGATACCACTACTATTAAATCAAAACAAACCGAAAGCATGATAGAATTCATTCTCTTTCATCTTCTATAACTACACAAGAAGGTGATTCCTAGTCAAATAAGCAAAAGGTAATGGAAACAAGGAAATGCAAAGAACCTATGACATATTCTAAGACTCAACCAAGAAAAAAAACATCAATACTAGCTTAGTATATTCATTCATTGAGGCTTTTACACCTATAGCAACTCAAAGTACAACTAATGGTATAATATGTCGAAAACACAAATCACTTATTTGAAAGCCCATGTTGATGTTCAAGATAACAATATGATGAAGATAAAGTCACGAGTAATCAACGACATCATTTATAGATAATATGTTTAAGACAGTTGAAGAATGGAGTTAAAGTTAGTTCTTTACTATGTTCCATTGAGTTTTGACTTTCAAGAAGGTACAAGTAAATAAAACCAAGATCATAGAGAAGCTACAAATAAGGGGAGTGGTATCAAAGGAAAAATGTTGATAAAAACAAAAGAAAATAAGTAATTACAAAGAAAGAGAATTTGTGGATTTAGCTGAGCATGAAAGTGAATTGGAAGAATTGTATACATATATTGATGATTACTTGTATGTTTTTGACTATGACATTAATGATTCAGAACCTCATAAGCACATAGTGTATACCACAGCCGATAGAGAACAAGCTGAAGGTTTTGATAACTTGGATGACTCATCAGAACATAATATGCTCCTGTAATTCTGTATATTTTTAGATCAATGTGTTACAAGTGAAAACAATAATGGTCTCTTTGAGAAAGTAGGATTTGAAAGATTTTGCGATTACATGTAAAAAATTATATATAAACAACATAAGAAATTACATATTTGTAAATTAAATAAACTTAAAAAGTAATCAAACCGTTTCCAACTTAAACTGGTTACAAACCTACCCAAATCAATTCATATAAGATTTGGTTTTCTAAACCTATGCCCGGTTCTTAACCTGAATCTGCTCCATCTAGAACCCTTTTTTTTAACTTATGTTGAGTAGGGCTGTAAATGAGTCAAGCCGGCTCGCAACATACTCGAGATCAGCTCGAAAAAAGCCCCAAAGCGTCTGAACTTAAATGAGCTCTAGCTTGTATTATGGCACCTTTACCAAACGAGCTCGAGCCTAAGCTTCAGATATCGAGTTTGACCTGGCTCACGAGCCTAAACGAGCTTCTCATTTATTTGAATTTTCACATACATATTACATATAATTATATAAATAATATTATTATATATGTAATTATAATAGTAATTAAATAATATATAAATGAGTCGAGCCTGAGCCGAACTCGAGCTTTAGAAATAAAACTACAAACGAGTCGAGCTCTAGGTTTCTCAGGTCCAAACGAACCCATCTCGGCTCGGCTCGTTTTAACCGACCAACCCATTGAAATACGAACCAAGCCTGAAAAAACCGATTTACTGAATTTACACAGGGAAAATATCGCAGAATAGTAATCAAGCTTCAAAACCGTTCTAATTTAGTCACTTATGTATATTTTTCTCAAATTGGACCATCAAACGAACAAATCGAGTCACATTAAATTTTCTTATGTCAAGAAAGTAACTACGAAGAAGACGTGGGGGTCAGAATTTTCAATATATAAAGTTATATTAAAAATTAAAAAAGCATGTTAGTTGTTACAAAAAAATAAAAAAACACCTAAAAATTACGTCAACGTTCCATATCAACATCAAAAGATAGAAAAAAATATTTTGCTAATAAAAACTAAAAGTATAACATGCTAGAAAACATGCTAATACTTCTAATTTATATAAAATATAAAACCGAATAATATAACTGAAACACTTTTAAAATTTAAGTTAGATAATTGAAACATTTTTAAAAATTAATTACCATTTTAAAAAGTTACTCTTTTTACATATTTCTGCTAATAACTAATCTACTTATTAATTTTTAACACATCATCAACCAGACCGGCCCATCTATATTTCTTGGGTCCTCATATTCTAACATCTAACTCTGTTTACATGGGCTTCAGTTGGTCCACTAATGCATTATTACATTCACCCAATTGGGCTTCTATTTTCTCCGACGAAATCAACGTTTCCGACCACCGGCTTTATTCTCCTCGATTTTCAAAGCACAAAAAGCACACAACACAATACAACAAAACACGCATAAAGCAAATCCACCACAGTGGTTTTGCAGAACAATCTAGACGTTAATCAACACAGTGGAGCAATGGCAACAATTGCAGCAAGGAGAAGGCGTACGTCGGAATCCGATCGGTTGTTGCCGTCAACGTCGACTGATGGTTACACGAAGGTGGATAAACGGCCGGAGAAACCTGAAGCTGAGGTCGATAAAGGCCTATCGTGGACGTTTCCTGTGTTTGCCCTAGGATTGTTGAGGTATATGAGTGCGACGACTAATATTATTCATGATTGTGATGAAGTGTTCAATTATTGGGAGCCTCTTCACTTCGTGCTTTACAAATCGGGCTTTCAAACTTGGGAGTACAGGTACTCGATCTCCGGATTTATAAGTTTATTATGTTTTTGATGTAGTGCTTAATCATGTTAGTCTGTCTCGATTTTGTAATATTTAATGAGTTCCTACGATATGTTAGGGTGACCTAAGAAATATAGAGAATTTGATAATCTGTTGATCTGCCTCTTAATGTGATGTGCACCGTTTGATTTGAATTGAAGAGTCTGACAGTGCTTCGGTCTTGCATTTCAAGGTTCGTGTATAGAGTATGTTCTTTTAGAAATGAGGCTTATTTTTTACAGTTTAAAAGTAAATTGTCACTGAGGTAACCAATTTGAGGTGTCTTGCTTCTAAGATGATTGAGATCCGTAATACAAGTCGCCGGGCAGATCATAGGAGGCGCGTGGCTTCCAAGTTAGGTGATCAGATATTCTCTAACCAAACAATTGACAGCTTCCCAAAAGTGAAACTAATGCTAACTTAATATGCATTTATCTACATTGAGTGCTAAGTATATCTCATGAAGGTTTAACTATGACATTTCCATGCTTCTTTGCATGCCAAACTCTCACCGTGTGGCTAAACCACCAAGTTTACAATGTAATATACTAATATGTCTCTGGAACATCTATATGATTAAAGTAACAACGAACAGAAGTTTTGTGATGGACCAGTTGAGTGATATGCCTTGTATAGACAATAATACAACCACAATTGCTGTGGTGGCTTGTATTCTTACTTCTTTTTGGTTTCATGATCTCTTTGATGGAAGTTTTATAGAAGAATTTGGTCATGGACGTACATCACAAACTTTGACAAGCATATGAAAGTGAAATGTTATCCTTGTTCTGTTGGTTCTGCACCCCCGCTTGTAGACATTTTTTGGTTCCTGTTTTAGCTTATGTGTATGCTGAATGTTACTAATGTTCTTATCTTTGCCAAAATATGAAATCCTTTTGGTTTTTTTCTTTACGAAATCATATCGGTGTTTCTTGCAGTTCTCAGTTTGCATTGCGTTCATACCTGTACATTCTTTTCCATTATTTGGTGGGCTGGCCGGCTTCAGTGTGTTATAGTTGGCTTGAAGAGGAAAAAGTACAAAATTCAATACTTGTTCAATTATTACTTGTTTTAGCTTGTTGAGTGTTATATTTAATTAACTTTATGATCTTGGTTTAAAAAAGCGCGAGGCGCTCCGAAGCGTTTAGGTACCAAAATTCGAGGTGCCACGCCTCAAGCGCGAGGCGAGGGCTTCACGTATGTGAGGCGATATAACTAAAAATAATAATATAATTTATTATGCATGACACATTTCACTTCATAATCATAAATACAAAACATACTTATAATTTAATGTTTAAAACATAATTAAACATCTTTAAAACATAAATAAGTGTCTCAAATCAACCATTTATCAACAACCCAAGCCTCATCTCCCTCAATATCAAAGAGCTGGAGTAAGAATCGAAGGGCTGGAGTAAG
>BJCM01064215.1:0-26412 GCA_018326385.1 Flaveria bidentis | reverse complement strand
ACAACCCCGAAGGTCCGAGCCTACGTCCGCACTTTCCCGAAAGTCAGACAATACTATGGTCATTCGTGCGTATGGACCCTATTCGGTCGCATGGTCTTCCGTGCGTATGAGAACACTCAGGCGAATAGACCTCCAGTCGCATAGCCTCCAATAGCATGCTTCCCATGCGAAGAACCTCAATCGCATGACATCCGGGCGTATGGACCTCAATCGCATGACCTTCATGTGAATGCCCCTCAGTCGCACACCTTTCGTGCGTATGAACCTCAATCGCATGACTTTCATGCGTATGGACTCCAGTCACATGACCTTCATCCACATTTCATTCAGTCACATGACCTTCATCCGCATTCCATTCAGTCGCATGACCTTCATCCGCATTTCCTCCAGTCGCATAGCCCTCATGCGTATGACCCTCAGTCGCACACCTTTCGTGCGTATGGACCCAGTCGCATGCCATTCGGACGCATGGACCTCCATTCGGTTGCCTAGCCCTAGCTGATGCAGAATGCAGTTCATCTCGAACTGCAGCTGCCAAGTTCGACCTCTAAACTCTTCCAAACCTCTTTTAAGCTCAAATCAACCATTCTAAACCTTAGGGAAGCATACCACGACATCATTCAAGCACAACCAAGCCCGAAATCAAACCCCAAACGAATCATCCACATAAACATACATACATAAACGGGTTTACACCCAAAATACCCAAAACGATTTTCAGATGTGTTCCAGCCCCAAAATCATTCAAAAACGTATAAAATAGGGGTCCTAGAACTCACATAAACGATCCCATCGGGTAGAGCTTTCATTTTACCCGCTACACTTCGATTTTCATGCTCGAATCCACCCGAACCAAGCTTTTCTCCTCTTTTCTCCTTCTTTTCTCCCTTGGCTGAGTTTTAGCAAGAATGGGGAGGGTGTGGGCTGCCCTCCCCCTTTTATACCCCCACTCATCCAAATTTCTTTCCGTTTTGGCAAGTTTGGTCCCTCGAGTTTGGACTTTATTTCTTTTTCTTCTTTCGTCGGCTTCAAAGAAAATTTCTGGGTGTTACACTTCACTTGCAAGCAAGTAGGGCACTTACTCACATACTCCACCACATCACGCTTCATACCCAGCCACCAATAGTCTTTCTTCATGTCTTGGTACATCTTTGTGGCACCGGGATGAATAGAGTATCGAGTCTTGTGAGCTTCATCCATGATCTTCATGCGTAGATCCCCAAAACAAGGAATCCATGATCTTCCGCAACCAGACCTCTCATTCTTTCCGAGTTAAGATGGTCTTCCTTTAATGCCCCATCTTCAAACTCTTTAACTTGCTTCATCACATCAGAGGTCATGATTAACTGGTACGTTTTTACCCGAATCGGTTCGGGTCTCTCTTTCTGACTAAGGGCATCCGCCACCACGCTGGCTTTGCCCGAATGTTAATGGATCTCGCGGTCATAATCCTTTATAAGCTCCAACCATCGTATCTGTCTCATGTTCAGGTCCTTCTGCTTAAAGAAGTACTTCAAGCTCTTGTGGTCAGTGAATATGGTGCACTTTGTCCTGTAAAGGTATTGCCTTCAAATCTTTAACGCAAAGACCACGGCTGCTAGCTCCAAGTCAAGAGTAGGATAATTGACCTCATGAACCTTCAACTGTCAGGATGAATAGACTATAACTTTCCCTCTCTACATTAACACACACCCCAACCCCGAGTAAGAAGCATCAGAATAAACCACCAGATCTTCACTTCCATCGAGTAATGATAGAACAGGAGCCTGCGTCAACCTCGCCTTCAATTCTTCGAACGCCTTCTCTTGAGCTTGACCCCATACAAACTTCACATCTTTCTGGGTCAACTTAGTTAGTGGAGAAGCGATCTTAGAGAAGTCTTGGATAAATCTTCTGTAGTAGCCCGCCAAACCCAAGAAACTAAGAATCTCAGATGGCGTCTTTGGGGACTTCCATTGCATTACCGCCCCCACCTTTGCCGGGTCCACCATAATCCCGTCAGGATTCACCACATGACCCAAGAATTGGACCTCACGCAACCAAAATGCGCACTTGGAGAACTTAGCGTACAACTTCTCCTTTCTCAACGTCTCCATCACCTCTCGAATGTGACCGGCATGCTCCTCTCTATTCTTGGAATAAATCAGGATATCATCGATAAACAAAATCACTAATTTATCCAACATTGGCCGACACACTCGGTTCATCAAATTCATAAAAGCAACTGGCACGTTGGTCAAACCAAATGACATAACAAGGAATTCGTAGTGACCATAACGCATACGAAAAGCTGTTTTAGGGAAATCCTGCTCTTTCACCTTTAGCTGATGGTATCCCGATAGAATATCTATCTTTGAAAACCAACTGGCACCTTGAAGTTGATCAAACAAATCATCAATTCTCGGTAAGGGGTATCGGTTCTTTATCGTTAACTTGTTCAGCTCACGGTAGTCAATACACATCCTCATACTACCATCTTCCTTCTTCACGAATAAGACCGGAGCACCCCAAGGAGAGATAATCAGTCTAATAAACCCCTTATCAAGCAGCTCTTGCAACTGCTCCATCAACTCTTTCATCTCAATCGGAGCCAAACGATACGATGCCTTGGCGATAGGTTGGGCACCCGGTATCAGATCAATCTGAAACTCGATCTCTCTGTCAGGTGGCACTCTTGGTAAGTCTTCTGGGAACACGTCTGGAAAGTCACACACAACCGGTACCTCAAACAGTTGTGGTGTTAGCGTATCCACATCCTTTACATAAGCCAAGTAGGCGTTACATCCACGTCTCATACACTTTCCTGCCACCGCCATTGAGATTACCTTCGGGATCGTCGTGACCCGATCCCCATAAACATTTACCGAACTTCCGTCAGGCGCTGTCAACCGAATCATCTTCTTGCGACACACAATGTTCGCCTCGAATTCCGCTAACCAATCCATCCCGAGCACCAAATCGAAACCACCTAGGGTCATCACGAAGGGTCTAAACGGGAATTTGTGACCTTCTAATTCCACGTCACAACCCTCTATCATCTTTGAAATTCTGGTAGACTTACCTAAGGCAATTTCTATATCAAAGGGCGCATCAACACTCCTACTACTAAAATGCAGTTTAGCACAGAAAGCAGCAGAAATAAAACTTTTACTGGCACCCGAATCAAATAACACAGAAGCTGAAGTTTGTTTCACTAGAAACGTACCGGACACAACATCAGGGTCCGTCCTAGTTCCTCCTGTGTCATGGTGAATGCCCTGGCGCTTGCCCTTGTTCCTTCACTCCCCGTCTTCTTCACCCCAAAACCCTCAGCCCTGGCTTCTTACAGTCTTTACTCATATGACCACTTTCCCCATAGTTGAAACACCTTGTACCCCTGCAATATCTAGCCATATGACCCGGCTTCCCACACTTGAAACAGACATTCGACCCCCATCTACACTCGCCACTGTGCTCCTTCCCACATTTGCCACACTTCTTCGATCCCGTACCGGGTGTGACTACGCGGCGATCGTCCACCCGTGCCTTCTTGTTACCCGTCGAGGCATCACTCTGACCAAATCTCTTCCCATTCCAGTTCTGATCACCACCACCCTTCTTGCTACCTTCAACCACCACCACTATAGTCCTCTCATCATACAATCTCCCTACCAAATCCACCGCCAACCTAAATGTGCTCGGTCGGGCAGCGATCATGTGCCTGCGGATATCCGCCGGCAAGCCCTGAATGTACCACTTAATCTTTGGCGACAGAGGCGTCATCCGGCACCAGACGTGCCATTTCGTTGAACTTAGTAGTCTACTGCTGGTGTGTCATCGTTCCCGCCTCCAGCTACAGGAATTCCCTTTCTACCTTATCCATCTCACGGTGAGGACAGGACTCCTCAATCACCAAATTCTTCAGCTTGGACCATCTCATTCTCCTAATAGCCCGACTACCCTCAGCTTGGACAATATTGTCCCACCAACATAGAGTTGAGTCCATAAAAGAATGGGCAGCAAACTTTACTTTATGATCCTCTCGGCACTCGCGGATGTTTAAAACAACTTCCATTTCTCTCACCCATCGGTGAGCCGCAGCAGCGGTGCCTTTACCGTCAAAAGTAGGGGGCTTGCATCGTTGAAATGCCCCGTTGTTACAGCCTCGCACCGCCTCCGGCGTAGGCTCTTTTTCTTCCTCTTCTCCTTCATCATCAGACAGAATTGTTTAAGTCTCGGGCTATCTTCTTTCGCCCGTAGGTCTACTCCTTTCCCTTCTTTCCCCATCTCTAACAGCCTTTATCACTTCGGTCACCACAGACGGTAGGATTGTCTACATGACCTGATGCACTTCCTCCACAACCGCCTCCTTCACTGAGGCTATCAGATTAGCACTCTCATCTCCGCCCTCCGGATGAGGGGTCTCGGGTTCTTCATGAACAACCTTTTTGGCTCTAGGCCTTCCTTTCGTGACCCGTGGTTCAGCACCACGTCCACCACCACCACGCGAAGCTTTTGATGATCTACCACCGGCCATTCTCTTACTCACACTGAAAGATTTAAACACCAACACGGTCATTCAAGGGAACAGCTCAGTTCATGTCAAGTATAGCAAGTCCCTAATTACAGTGGCCAGTTGTGATTAGCCACTTACTTTACTTTTTATGCCCCAAGCATTACCTGTCCTGACTATATCAGTATCTAAATCTACAAACATCACATAAACCACATAGCATGCGCACGTAATACCATTAACATCACGAAAATACCTGATGGCACGCAACTACTCGGACTGGCATCCTTTCCCTTTCCGTCCCATTTTTAGTTTAAGTTAAGGTTTATTTTGAAAATTTATCCGTTTCACTTAAACTTTGGCTTTAAAACCAACTTGTAAGGCCCCGTTCCCCGGACACTTACAGCTGGTCAATCATCGCACATAAAACATATATTTTCATCATCTTACATAAAAACGTTGCAGCGGAAACATTTAAACAAACATTCCATTTCATTATAAAGGCTTTTGCAAAACAATACATCGTTATCAAGTTACAAAATACAAGTTGCATTACATCAAAAAAGTATTATAAATATGGATGCCATCCAAAAGAGCTGAGTAGCCGCCTCGTGCCATCCTTAGCAACCATTACTTGCCAACTAGAAACACATAAAAGTCAGCGTTGCTGAGCGAGTTCTAGTTTTATAATAAAACATACTTTTCTTTCATTAAAACTGTTCCTTACCTTCATGCGATCATACATCATACGTACACATAGATAATATCATTATTATCTTCATTAATCATTCATAGTTTCATTCTTTCATTCGTACGTTCATTACTTTCGATGACATGTACATTACCCCGAACATTATGCACGAAGCAGGTAATTGGGCCTGAGGTCTTTCATAGACCTCGAACATTGGGCACAAAGCTGACTCCAGTACCTAGGGCAAGTACATTCACCACTTATCTTTTCTCTTTCATTCCGGATCAATTCTATATGCTATACCCCGAACATTGTGCACAAAGCGGGTAATTGGGCTTGAGGTCTTTTATAGACCTCGAACATTATGCACGAAGCTGACTCCAACACCTAGGGCAAGCGGCAAGGATCCCATGCATATGGTCAATCACAAAGATTGGACCCCAGTGTGCATCCTTCCGGGGTAGCTAACCTGCACACCGTTGAGCTAACACCCTTCATTGGGTGTGCACCTTCGTACATTTGCTTGGAAGCCTTTCTTACATTCATTCGCTCATTGATGCATGCATTCATTAATCATGTTCCTCTTTTCATTATCTTCCCACTTTACGTTACATAATACTTTCATTTCATTCATTAACATTCAACGTAAAGCCACGGGAAAGATAAACAATAATAAGGAACATCAACATACACATTCAATATCATCATACAGGGCATCATCATACATGCATAACATACATCATGCATAGTCATACAATCATCTACATCATGCCCATCACATCATCTATGACCTCAAAAAGTCAACTTACACAGCCTCAAGAACCTCCCAAGTCAAGGCCTACATTTCATCTTTTCCCCAGAAAGTCAGAAAACATTCTAAGTGTTCATCCGCATTTGCCTTTTATTCATCCGCATTTACTATAGTTCATCCGCATTTGCTATAGTTCATCCGCATTTGCTATAGTTCATCCACATTTGTCATCCGTGTTTCCCATACTTAGACTTGCTCATCCGCATTTCCATCCGCATTTCATATACTTAGTCAATGCTCATCCGCATTGACTTTTATCCGCATTTCCCATACTTAGTCAATGCTCATCCGCATTGACTTTCATCCCATTTCCCATACTTAGTCAATGCTCATCCGCATTGACTTACTTAGCAGTTAATACTCATCCGCATTAACTATTCATCCGCATTTCTTCCCTTTACTCATCCGCATTTGCTTCTGCATACTTAGGCAGATTCTAATCTTAAACATATGAGCCCTAAACATCAGATTTCCATTCCCAATCACTGACTAACTTGTTCAAAGCTTAAATCTTACCTTCTAAGCCATAGCAACACAGCCAATACATCACTAATCATAAACGTGGCTCAACATCACATCATAATCACGGCATACACATATTCATACATACGGGTTGGAAACCCAGTTTAATGAAAACATACATTCATGCATTTCCAGCCCCAAAATCAGTTAAAACGGGTAAAAAGAGGGGTTCTAGAACTCACCTTTGCTGCTCTTGATTATGGCTTCTTCCAAACTCGTTTGCAAATTGAATTCAATCGCCTAAAAACCCACTAAAAACATACCCGAACATATACAAACATACATAAGCACAAACCCGAGGACATAACCGGTTAAGAACACCATAAAAACATGAATTTTACCTTGAATTCACACTTTTCTTTTTGTTTTTCTTCAAAACCGAGAGTTTTCTGCTTCCTGCAACTCTCTCTCTAAAAATCCGAGAATTTGTGTATAGAAAGGGTGATGGCGGTCATGCCACCTTTATCACCAACTTTTCAAAGATTTGTCCTTTTTATCACTTTTAACCCCTAAACTTGGGTTTTATTTCTTTTCCTTCTTTTTACTTCACTTTATTCTTTCTTGGGCTTTAATAAAAATAACCGGGTGTTACACCTTACATGGAGTATATAAAGATTTTACAACTTTTAGTGTTTTTTATGTTACATTATGTATGTAACTATACATGTTACATATATGTATGTAAGTGTCGCATTCTCCCAAATCCGTCAGTATCTTTGGTTTTTTGGTTTAATAATAGTTCTAATCTAGTCCTTTAGAAACAATCATATTTAGTAATCAGGAAATTGTACTAGGAAACAAGATTCTATAGTTTTAATTTTTTTTATGTCGGGCTAAGGTCTTAGTGATAGTGACAAAAGGAATTGAGGGAAGAAGTTTAGATTTAAAAATTTTTGTCCTAATGTACGTATAGGTAACTCCATTGTTACATATATGTACTCTACAAATATCTTTAGCATTGAAAACAATTTTGGTTTAAAATATATATGTGTAACTCATTCTGGATTTCCTATGATTTCATTTAAAATGATACATGTATGTACGATAGTGTTACATATATGTAACACATAACGTTGCGCATATGTAATACGGTGTTACACATGCATAACTAGACGTTTCCTTTAGTTTAGTTTTTTTAGAAGAACCATTAGTATCTATTTTTTTAATCTAAGTATAAAAAATAATACTTTTAATTATTAAATATTTATTAAATATAAAAGAGAGGTGAGAGGTGAGAGAAAAAGAGAACATATGAGTAAATTTAGGAATTTTGTTAATTATACTTGGTAGTTACTAAGTTAATTTTTTGTGTTCTTCCAATTTTACCCTTAATAACTATGTAAACACTCATAATCTTCTATTTAATTACTAAAATACCACTACTTAATCTCAATCATATATTTAAAACATCAATGGTAAAAAATGGTTTTCTTGGTTTTCAATTATAATATGGTATTCATTGAAAGCTTCCCCTATGTATATATATATATATAATATATATATATATATATATATATATATATATATAAATGAGTGGCAAATTTCACCTTCCGATCCTCTCGACACTCGCTGATATCCAGAACAACTTCCATCTCTCTCACCCATCGGTGAGCAGCAGCAGCAGTGCCATTGCCATCGAAGGTCAGGGGCTTACATCACTGAAATGCCCTATAATTACAGCCTCGTGTTGCCTCCGGCACAAGCTCTTCTTCTTCCTCCTCGTCAGTAGAGACAACAGCCTCAGTCTTCGGCTGCTCTCTCCCTCCCGAGGACATGTTCCTCTTTTTCCTTTCCCCTTCTCGTACAGCCTTTATCACTTCGGTCACCACAAACGGTAGGATCATTTGCGTTACTTGATGAACCTCCTCTACAACAGCCTCCTTCACTTAGGCCCTTAGATTAGCACTCTCGTCTCCACCCTCCGGATGAGGGTTCTCGAGCTCTTCATGAGCCACCTCTTCAGCTTGAGGCCTTCCTCTCGTGACTTGTGGTCCAACACCATGTCCACCATGACCTCTGCCTCTAGAATCCTTCGAAGATCTACCACCGACTATCCTCTAACACACTATAAGATCCAAACACCAACACGGTCAATCAAGGTAATAGCTCAATTTATGTCAAGTATAGTAAGTCCCTAATTACATGGTCAGTTGTGATTAGCCACTTACTTTACTCTTCATACCCCAGGTATTTCCTATCTTGACTACATCAGTATCTAAATCTACTAAAGGCACATAAACCATATAACATATGCACATAATACTGGTTATCATTAAAGAAAATACCTAATGGCACGCAGCTACTCAGACTTACATCCCTTCTTTTTGTCCCATTTTCAGTTTAGGTTTCTTTTGAAAATTTTAACCCGTTTCACTAAAACTTTGGCTCTGATACCAACTTGTAAGGGCATGTTCTCGGGACGCTCACAGTTGGACAATCATCACACATAAACAAACCATTTCATTTACATATATATTTGCTTTTGCAAAATAATACAACATTGTTAAATTACAAAATATTATGATTTGCATTACATCATAAAAATATTATCATAACATGAAATGAATGTTATTCAAAATAATCCAAGTAGTTGTCCCATGCCATCCTTAGCAACATCTACCTGTCAACTGAAAACAAATAAGAGTCAGCGTTTTTGAGTGAGTTCTAGTTTTAAAATAAAATATACTTTACTTTCGTTCAAAACCGTTTTATACTTTCATACGCGATCATACATCATACATACACATAGATAATATCATTATTATCTTCCTTTATCGTTTACTAACTACCATTCATTGTGCGTCATCATTTTGTTCGTTAACTTTCATACCGTACATTCCATTCTTTAACCATCATTCTTTCTTTCTTTCTTTCTTTCCGGGTCAGTGTCATCAGCTACACCCCAAACGTAGCACAAAGCGGGTACTGGGCCGAAGTTGATAAAGAGACTTCCATAATGCACATAGTCTAGCACCAGCACCGGGGTAAGCAAAAAAGATCCCACATGTATGCTATACCCCAAACATAACACAAAGCGAATACTGGGCCGAAGTTTATTAGACTTCCATAACGCACATAGCCTGGCACCAACACCGGGGTAAGCAACAAGGATCACATACATAAGTTTACCCCAAGCGTAGCACAAATTGGCGACTGGGCCGAAGTTTATTAGACTTCTATAACGTACATAGCGTAGCACCAACACCAGGTAAAACTTATCCATTCATTCATTCATTCTTCCATTAATGCATGCATTCATTCATTCTTTACGTTCCTCTTTTCATTGTCTTCCGCTTTACGTTGCCTAATACTTTCCATTTATTCATAACCATACCACGCAAAGCCACGGAAAATAAACGTACATAACAAGGAACATAACATAAACATAACCATACCATACATAGCATCACCATACACATCACATAAAACATCATAAAGTCAGCTTAATCAACCCCGGGAACTTCCCAAGTCAAAGGCTACACTTAACATTTCCCCAAAATTCAGAAAATAATTCTAAGTCCTAGGCGCATGGGCACTATGCATGCGCATGACCACTATGTAGGTGCATGGCTGCTTAGGCATATGGAACACTTAGGCGCATGTGCACTATACGGGCGCATGGCCAACACTTATGCATTTGGGCAACATTTGGTCGTTCGGGCACTATGCATGCGCATGGCCTAACTTATGTGCATGGGAACACTTAACTAATTCCAGGCTTAATCCTAGGCGCATGGACATTATACGGGCGCATGAGTTTTGGGCGCATGGGGAAAACACTTAGGTGTCTGGACAGTTAGACGCATGGGCCACTGTTTAGGCACATGAGTAACTAACTAATCAAAATTCACACCTGAATTCAATTCCAACATGTTCTAAGATTAGTTATAATATTCTAAGCATCATAACAAGAACATGACATCATCATAACAAGAACATGGCAACATCAAGAACACCCAAAATCATAACCCACCCACAATCACACATACACACACACATACGGGTGTAACACCCATATTCATAAAACATTCACACATGCATTTCCAGCCACAAATTGTTTAAAATAAGTAAAAGCGGGGGTTCTAGAACTCACCTTAGCAACCTTTGGGTATGACTTCCTTCAAACCCGTTTGCAGCTGAGTTCAAACACCTTGAATTCGAATTCTCAGTTCTTCTTCTTGCTCAGACCCGAAGCTCCTTCACTTTCTCTCTCTAAATCCGGTTGAAAAGGTGTTGTGTAGACAACATGGACGGCCATACCACATTTTACACCAATTTTAAAACTTTTTGTTATTTTGACACATTTAACCCTTCAACTTGGGTTAAATTGTGTTTCTTTTTTCTTTTTCTTCACTTTTATTCTTTATTTTCTTGTCTATTAAAATATCCAGGTGTTACAATATTGTTAATATTTCATACATCTCACACACGTATCGATAGTGTCGGAGTGCACTTAGAGCTCAAGCTCTAAGGCCCTCTAACGGGTTTCTTGTGGTTGCGGGTCATATAGAAGAGGATAAACAAGCCAACAACATTCATGAAATGAATTTAGACCAGATGAGTCACCCCTCTTGCACTGCTTCTTCTTAAACTCGCCTTAAGGTGAAGAATTTGAAGCAACATTTAAACATTTTATTATATTACTAGGCCTCTGAACATATGAGCATCACCTACACCAAGTATCTACCCAATTCCATGGATTTGTGCACCCTTGTTTAAAAGGAATGTCTTATTACTACTTCCGTCAAACCTAACCATCTTGTTTCCAGACAGGTATTAACCGACAAGCACTGTTTACAATTTCTACATAGTCGGACCATCCAAACAAGTAGACACACTCTATGGTTCATGGCCACAAGACTTATATTACAATATTACATCACCAAGACCATTTCGTGTTAAGATAGTTGTAATTTAAACTCGTTTGGCTTTGCTATCTTTTACGAATTGATGAGTCGACACGAATTGAATTATTAAGGGTTTTCATCAAATATTATGTACTACTTACGGTACAAATAGAATAATTACAAAGGAAATATAGTTAAATCATAATTATAAATTAAAAAAGAAACATAATTATAATACGTATAACTACAAGAACTCTTAACTTGTAGAAGATATAACAAACATATATTCATTCTAATTTTATTCTTCTTAAGTGTAAGAGTTTATAACTTATTATCGTTTAACGTTAACATAAATTGCAAATATGTGTGAGAGAAAGTAAACCCATTTCTAACAAGCAACAAATAGTAATATTTGATTCTCTGTTTTACGAACAATAGGTGAGAGTCACAACCAAGACGTTATGTTTCTGTTCTTGTCTAAAGTAAATTACACATAAGAATTATGTAACTGATAAAAATGAAAAGAACAATTTGAAGTTTTGTAGGCTTCTATTCTTATTTGGGCCTAATTATGGGTTTATATGTGTTCTAACTTCCATATAGTAATTTGCTGAGTTTTTTTAACATTATGGGCCATTTTATCCTTAACAACTGCGGGTTTTTATTTGTTGACCCGGTGAAAATAGCTTCTATTTTTTCGTTGTAAAATTTTAAATATAGGTCAAAGACTCGAGCCAAGTCCGAGCTCGCATAATCTCTAATTTACTAAATTTAATTTAAGAAAGGACTCGACTCATTTATGCTTTATATTAAAACTCGAGCTCAGTTTGTTATTGGTTTTAATCTTAAATCAGCTCGCACTCCACTCATAAATTTTTTATTAACAATTTAATTATTTTGTTTACAAATTTATATGGAAACTACGAATAAGATGTTGGGTTTTATGGTAAAGTCATTAAAGGTTAAGCAGTGATGCTTCCTTTGAACATAAGAGTTCGAGCCTCGCCTATGATGAATTGATATAAATTAGTTATAGTGTAGTTTAGACATAGATTAGATGGGTGTGTAAATTATAATTCTAAAACAAACTTATATAACAATTGGATGTGTATATATTGTCTAAAATGCATAATTTGATCATTTGTCTCCTAAATATGTATTAGTAATAATTATGATTTATAAGGTGTGATATGTTTGTAAACAATAGTCTCGTATACTAAAATTAGATATCATACTCAAATTGCATAAAATAAAATGTTTGTTTTTATAGTGTAAATTATTACATAAATATTAGCATATAGAAATATTAGCTACTTTAAATTCATGGATTAAGTTGATTGATAACTATTAAGTTATCTTTTTTAATAATTTAAATTAAATGATTGTACTATATATTTAAAATTTGTGATTACTTAAACTCCTAAAAATATGTTTGCTTGCCTATAGGGATCGTTCCAAACCTTGATATAGGAGATTTCCCGATCTTTCTATCTTTCTTTTTCACAGTTCAATCACAATGATTGACTGGGTGGAAATGTATCTTCTTTTGCTCATAAGCTAAAGCTAGTATGAATAGCTGGACTTTTTCTTCTCGGTTGCTTCTTCTGCCGTCAACTCAGGTAGCTCAAGCATAATCCACCTTTGGGCTAGCACAGTCCTTCGCGATTAGCCCCTGACAGAGTCTTGAAACTAAGTTCTTCAACCCGTTACTTTTTTCCTTGATCTTTGTTTTCTCACTACCTGCAACTAACTGCTTGAAAGAAAGCTTTTTCTTCTCCTTTATTTAAAGAGATACGTTTTTGTTCTCCCCATATGTATTCTAATTAATATAATATAGAATAAATATATGAAACTTAGTTTGGAGTTCGTCTGTTAAATTGTTTTAATATATGCTCGATTTTAGACTCAAACTCGTTTATACTCTACTCATTTATGAATAACTCATTATTGAATTATTGTTGGAATTTCTTTTGAATTTAGTTCACTGATTATTAAAAGGGATTAAGGAATCGACTAAAGAACCACGACAATCATAAAGATAAGACAATTATTAATCGTATCTCTTTCTTTTTTACTTTGAGAATGATAAGTAAGACAATTATCTAATTGTATCCCTCTCTTTTTTCTACTATATCTAGTTATCTTATATCAACTAGACATAACTAATTATGTTGTTATTAGTGTATTCTACTTAAACTTTTTATTGCATTAGTTATCATCTTAACGATTGGTCATAAATGATGCCCCACTTGATTAGCCTAAACACCTTAATATGATCGTGTTCGGTTTTTAGTATTTATTTTTTTAGGTGATTTGCATAAGAGGTAAGAGCGCCATAAAGGCTATTAGTACCTTTCATAGACTTGACTCATTTTATGGGTTTGAATTCCTTTCTCTTGAGTTAGAGTTAGAGGGTTTTCAGAAGTTACTCCATCTCCCACGGTCCAAAGATGGAAATCTTTGGAATATTCTGAACCATTTATGAACATCACAGCACAAATGATTAAAACATTTATGGCTCCTACCAAGGCATCATAGCCGAGGGCCTCTTGCTTCTGAAGCAGCTCCAGGAAAGGGAGAGAGTTAAGAGAGGGAAAACAGGTTGTGTGACACAAACCCCATCCCTGTCTTAAATCCCTTATTTTCCCATCGCAGATCGTCACTTTCGGCATTGGTCGACTCAGGAACGGGTAGTTGTCTAGTGTTAGTAGCCTACCCCATACGTTTAGCACTCCTGATCCTGGCCTATGCTAGAAAAAGAGAGCCTGGCACTTCCTTGTTTCCTAATCACTGCCTTCTCGTCTTTGCACTTCAAAAAGATTTGTTGCACCCTTCCAAGTTAGTCCAGGAGTCCTCTCGGATGCAGGTCTTTTCAAAACACAAAGTTTCAGTGATCTCTTATGCAATTGCAGTTTTTGTTGTTTTGTGTTTTGTGTTTTGAGTTCCTGCTTTTATCTTTTTAGACGGAACCTGGTGAATATCCATCCCCGGGAGGGGATGTGAATAGCGTCTCCCGGATAAAAGAGGGAGACGTGTCCTCGCCTGCAGGCGAGTGAAAGCTGAAAGCAAGGGGTGTCTCACCCCGATCTCCTCAACCAACAAGAGAGGGATGCCCTCAGTGGGTATCCCGATCGATTCAAGCAAGAGCAGGGAAGCAAGAGCAGGAAGCGGTTGTGATTATAAAAATAGTAGTGTAGTTTAGTAAAATAAATAGATTTGTTTTCTTGATATTGGTGTCAGCTAGCAAGGGTTGCTCTTTCAAGAGGATAGATTTGTTTTAAATTAGTTATATATAGTTACCGCCGACATTAGTAAATAAGTTATATATAGTTGCCACCGACATTAGTAAATAAGTTATATATAGTTGCCACCGACATTAGTAAACGAGTTATACATAATTGTCAAACAAGATTTTATTTTTTTGATACTATGTGTTGCTGGCAAAGATACTAGTAAAATTGTAGCCTCTGATCAGTGGTGTAATCAACACACAATGTTATAATGGCGCGATAACTAAGTAGAAGGTGGTTTCGATTATTAGTTTATTTATTATTTATATTCCATTAAGCTATTTTAGAACAACCAACTCACATACTCTTTAAACATATTTTTAAATATACATTATAAACAACAACCACCATCACTTTAGAACAATCAACCACTTGGGAAATAATACCTTCATACATTTCTAACCTTTTTTTACAACAACTTAATATTTTCGAGACCTTCTTTAACTCTTAGTCTTTCACTTTCTTGTTTCACGTATTCTTTATAAGGTGCTTATCTTTATTTATATTTATGTATTTATATCCAAATCGAGCCATGGGTACTAGTTGGGACTTAGGGGCTGTTTGACAACTTCTGAATAATTAAGTGCCGAACCAATAAGATGTCTGAACCATTAAGTGCTGAATCATTAAGAGCTAGTATGTTGTTTAACTTTTCAAATTCAAATGTCGGACCAATTCAGATAAGAGGTCTTAACCATACATCATTAGACCTCTTGACCATTCAACACTAGTATAATGCTTAACCATTCAGAGGCAAAATCATGAACAATTCAAACATTTGCTCGATAAACAAATAATCTGAACCATTAAGTGTTAAACCGTTCTTTGAACTATTAAAAAGTTGATTATAATGTTGTCAAATAGCCAATTATATGTTGTACAAGTAAAAAAAGTTGAAACGAAAGGAAGCAAGTATATAATAGGAATCTATCAAACTAATCATCATTAAGATACTGCCCTTGCAATTTATTTTCTCTTTTATATAAATAAATTAGTGCTTCTAATATCACTTCAATTTTTATTCTTCGAAAATTTGAATTAAAACAATGATCATGATTATAGTCTAATCTATTCAGCGTCGTTATCTTATGTCAAATAGATTAGCCTCGTCAAATAGATTAGCCTCAGTTACGTATCAAAATTCATAACTTTTATAAGGCATGTGAGTTAATGCACAATTTTTTTATCGTATCTTTTCTCTCAACCACTAGAAAACCCAACAATACCCTAATTCAATCTTCTTATCATATAGACATATTGTCAACTTTAGTTTAAATTAATACATCAAACAAATTATCACAAAAACATATGTTATATTCGATTTTAAATTCTGGATAGTGTAAAACTAAGCAGGTAGATGTGAACAAATCAATTAAAAAGATATTCGGTTTTAACCGAACCAGGTAAGCCAACTTTGGGTCAAAACCGGTTTCCTAATAACCAATTTTGGTAATGAACTGTTTTTGTTGGTGCTTATTATTTTTGATAAAAAAACAAATTAAAGACTAAATATATAAAATAAACTTTTTATTTAGTCTCGACATTTAACAAATTACAAATCATTATTTCATACAAAAAACATAAAAATTTAGGAACACATTTCAATTTTTGATGTATAATCATGTGGTATTCTACTATTGATGAAGGTACAAGTCTTATTATATGTAAAAATAATATGTATTTTATGTATGTTTAGCGAACATGTGAGAATGCATGAATTGTTGATTTTTTCATGTGTTTTGATCATATTTATTATTTTCATTCAATTTTCTTATTACATTTGGCTTTTCAAGGTTTGAAAAATTTATTATTTTTATCCAAAAACATGAATTCCATGAAAGAAATTTTATCAGTAACATATAAATATAAATCAGGAATTTGTTTTTGTATGAAATTTACAAAATTACCCTTTTAATCATACATATTTAACATTTTTAAAATAATAAAGTTAACATTTTTTGATGATATTCAAACCTTGGTGAGCCAAATACAAGAAAAATATCTTTACATGAAAATAAGAAATGTTAATGAACCTAAAGAAAAAAAACGACAATTTACTAAATATGTAAATACAAACATACATATAACTTTGCTCTGTAAATAGTTAAGTTAATTTCAATATTCTCTCTTTCTCTCTTACTTTTACGTGATAAGTGTTGTATACATGTTTAATTTAATTGACTAAGATTATAGTGAACATATATACATGTTTATAATATACGAAACGCATAAAGTTGCACATTTACATATATCAATTTTTTATATACAATTTACCTCAAGATATATATATATATATATATATATATTAAAACAGCATCAATTCTATGACTTCTGTACTAAAATATCTCCACCACACAAAAAAATCTAGTTTCACGTGGTCCCCACTCGTCCTCTCAGTGGGTCTTTCTATATCTGCCACGTGGCATCCTGTGTGCACTCGTGTCAACGTTTCATTGGCTATAACTCCAGTCGCCAATATCCTTCCTGAACCATCATCCTCTACACCCGTAATTCCTCGATTATCTTTACAACCTCTTTACCTAATGACTAATCTACCCTTCCATTATGACGTGGCGTAACATCATTGCCAACCATAATCCTCATTTTAACAACGCGTTACACCTGATAATTGCCCATATAAACCCCTTTTAAGTTTTAAATACCACGTTCCGTACGTAATGCGACCACTTATTCATCTACTAGCTATTTGTCGTCTTAATTATTTTTCTCGTTCATCGCGAGAAGTATGCCGGAGATCTTTAGGGATCAATTGTTAAACTGATCGAGTCACAAGAATATTATTTAGGCATGGAGAGCGGTTCTGATCATGCAACGACGTCGTCGTTGCATCTGCTGCTTCCTCCAGGGTTCCGCTTCCACCCCACGGACGAAGAGCTGGTTGTTCACTACCTCAAGAGGAAAGAAGCCTCTGATCCTCTTCCGGTGCCCATCATCGCGGAAGTTGACCTCTATAAGTATGATCCGTGGGAGCTTCCTGGTATAAATTTTGAATAATCATTCTATGAAAAAATTATAAACTCAAGTGCATGGATTGGTGTTAGAAAACCTTGTATTTGGTCCAAGTAAAAACTCTTATAAACCATTATAAAATCATTTTCAAGCTAAAAACTACTGGATAAACTTTAAATTCTCTATATAAATATAAAAAAATTATATGTATGATGTTTTTGTGGATTTTTATGTGGTTTAGAGTAAATATAATAGTTTCATTAGATATTTTGAAAGTGTGTTTTTGGTTTTAGAAAAGTTAATTACTACCATGGGTGGCGAACTCCAATCGTATTTTTAAATTTCGTTACAAGTAACCAAAACACTTTCAAAAACCCTCTACAAACTATTAATTATCTAAAACTTTCTAGAGCTCATACAAGCATAGAAATCTAAAAAAATCTTCTATATACACATACATGCATATCTCTCATGGATCTTTAATTTAATAAGATTAGCTTAATTCTGATATTTTATCTTCTTTACATGTATATAGCTAAGGCACTCTTTTGTTGAGCATATATTTTCAGGTGGTCTAAAGAATAAATGATAACACTTTCTACAAGTTTTTTTTGAAGTGTTTTGGTTATTTGCAGGGAGTTCGTTACATATATAGCGAACTCTAAAAAAATCTGACACGTCCTAACGATTTCAAACATTTCTTGTTAAATTTTTGTAGGATTCGTTAGCGAACTCTTTACAAATCAACACCTTTCAAAACCTTCTAAGATGCATTCTTTTTCCTCTAGACCACATGCATATCTATCTTCACGAATTTTTATTTCAATATGATTAGGATTTTATGATGTTTTCCTTTTTGTCCACTTATAGGTAAGGCCGCGTTTGGCGAACGCGAGTGGTACTTTTTCACTCGAAGAGACAGAAAGTACCCGAACGGAGCTCGTCCCAACAGGACAGCAACGTCCGGATACTGGAAAGCCACCGGAACCGATAAACCCGTGTGGACCGCCCGTGGCACACTCAAAGTAGGTGTAAAGAAATCTCTTGTTTTCTATGAAGGTAAACCACCCAAGGGCATTAAGACAAACTGGATCATGCATGAGTATCGATTCACCGATAATAAATCCACCAACAAACCACCTGCTTACAATACTACAAAGAATAAAGGATCATTAAGGGTATTAACATATTCAATTGTTAATTATATAATCTTTTTGTAGACTAGTGATTAATTAATTATTGGAGTTGATTTTCAGTTGGATGAATGGGTGTTGTGTCGGATCTACAAGAAAAGTAATATGCACAAACCGGTGGAAGTCAACGGTGGTGGTGATCTCATTTTGAATGAGATTTTAGTACCATCACCACCGTACAACCACCAGGGGCTTATGAAGCCCACCATAGGTTGTACGGGGTACGATGCAATGGAGAGTTACGAACACAACCACCACCACCACCTCAACACTGTCGGTTTACCGTCTTCAGCGGCGTACACCAAGATGTTTCTGACAGACAGAAGTCCGGGGGATACACAATTGCAGCCACAAACAATGGTGGTGGCTCCCGGAGAAAGCGTTCTCCGGCAACCGTACCAGTTGCCCGACATGAATAATTGGTACTCTTAGATTATTTTTGGTGTGAATGTGTAGTTGGTTCGCTAAATAACTGATTTATTTAAGGCAAATTGGATTTTAATAATCTATACTATGACCTATTGGTTGATAATAATTCATACTATTAATTTGATCGTTAATACTCGCAACTTTCACGTTTATTACCAACAATAATCCAATGATATAATTTTCAATTTTTTACATTCGTTTTGTATTTATTTAAGTATCAATTTAGCTTGTGTGTTTCTTCATTATATTCATAATTATTATTGCGAACCAAATCGAGCGTAAAAATTTGAAAATTATGTTATTGAGATTGTTGTTGGTAAAAAAAGTGAAAGTTAAGAATTTTAGCGGCCAAATTGATAGTATTAATTATTATCGACCAATAGGTAATACTTTGGATTATTAAAATCCAATTTGTATTAATTAACTTAAATCGGATGCAGAAGATAATTATGTAGTTAGAGTGAGGTAGATTGTTATTATTTGGGAAGTTATAGACATTGATGCATGTATATATATTGAATAAATTATTTTGAAGCTTGAAGTACGTATGTATAATTTTAAAGTCATATTATGATGTTTCTGCATGGACTCACAAGGAGTGTATTACTTTCTTACACTTGTTTCATTTAATTCTAAATCTTATAAATGATACATATACTTGTAACAATCTTGAAATGATACCCTATTTTATAAGGGAGATGTTAGTAAGTATGTTTGTTTGCAAGGCCGTCCCTGATAATTATAAAAATTGCATACAAATTTATACGTAGTGTAGCCACATATAAATGGAGAAAGAAAAGGATTGATAAAGCAATATTTATAATTTCTTTTAGAGTAAATTACTATTTTTAGTCCATGTGGTTTGACGAAAGTTACGGTTTTCATGCAATAGTTTATTTATTACACAGACAGTTCAATAGTTTTTAAGGTTTATTTCAATTTCAACCTATAGCACTAACTCCGTTAAAATTTTATGTTAAATTAATATGAAATGACAAGTTTACCCCTATGATTAAAAAATCTAAATAATAAAAACACAAAACCCTCATCAACTCTCTCTCTCTCTCTCTAAACACATGTAAATAACACATTTATGAACACTACAGATTCAAGCCGATGGCCAAAGCCCCACCACCGCTCGTCACCTCTAATGGTAGAACCCTATTGCCACCTCCGACGCCCTCTCCGGCCACCACTACCCCCACTATTGCACACCAGAACCACCACCATCACACACTAAAATCACCACCACCATTGTGTATCAGAACCACCATCACTCACCTCCACCACTATCGTACACAAGAACCATCATCGCCCGCCACCACCACAATCACCCACCACTTCCTACAACCTACAAATCTTTATAGATCCAGTGAAATCAAAAAGAGATAGGAAGATGACGAAAAGTTACGATGATAAGATTGGATGGTGGTTGCCGCTGGTTTTTGATCAAGCTTTGACCGCTAGCCATCATCACACCAAAACCACTAGTAGCATCAGAACACCGCCACTGTGCAAACTGTCACTCCACCTCCGATTCGATTTTGGGTTCTTTAATTTGGGGTTTTTCGAATAGATAAAGGGGAGACCAGTTTGAGGTGGTAGAAACATGATGATGAGGGTGGAGGTATCATGATGCAGGCTGAGGGGTTTTTGTTGTGGTGGGTGGCGGTGAGCAATGGTGGTGGTGACGAAGAAATAGCAAGAGAGAGATGGGTTAGAGTTAGATGATGATGATATATATTTATTTTTATTTAATAAGGGTAATATAGTCAATTCACGTTAACGTTAACTTAGCATAATTACACTAACAGAGTTAATGGTTTGGGTGAAATTGAAACAAAACTTGAAACTATTGAACCGTTAGTATAATATATGAACTATTGCATTAAAACCGTGATTTTCATCATACCCTAGGGACGATAATAGTAATTTACTCTTTCTTTTATGTGGTTCTTTTGATTTTATACTTAATTAATCGGTTGTATATCACACAATCATATATAGAGAGATACAATTAATGTTTTTTTAGAAAACGTAGAAAAGCTATCCGGTAACATGTAAATGTCTTTGTATTTTTTTTATGTTGAAGGGTATATGCATCAGTCTCATTATAAGCATATATACATGCAGTAATGTGTGTTAGTTATGAAAATTTCTATTTTTTGGCAATGAGTTGATTAATCATTAATCATAGTAATCGAAAATGTTTAATATGCAATAATTTGGAAGGAGGTATTTCATTCATATTTCGTCTTATAATATTACTGAAATAGTTTGTAAATATATTCATATGTACTAAGATTAATTAATAGTTGTCTAGCATGTCTTAAAAAAGTAACACTTATTGGAATCGGTTTTACTTTTACACACCAATATATATCCCGTATGAGATATGTTAAAACCAATGAATCAAGCGTGTGAAATTGATGATCATGAATGCATCATTTTAATGCATTATGCATATCACATGCATGTGCATAACTCTATCACAAGAGTGAATCAAACTTGTAAAGTAAGACATAATTGTAATGAGTTACACAAAGTGTTATATATATGTATCAAAATTCAATTTAAAAGTGTATATACAAAATGGAAGGTTGAACGAACCTTTGTAATTGGTAGAGACAGTCTTAAATACAAGTAAATCAATACTCATTTCAATAACATACCACAATTGAAAAGTTTGGCACATCCTTGTTGTTGATGATTTAGTGTCATTTAGCTATCTTACGTAATTAGATTTACTTAATAAACAAATGTGAGATTATTATTACATATCAAACAAAGTGGGGAAGTACTCTTTGTTTTGAGAATATTATTATTTCAAAGCCTAAAGAAACCACTAGACCATGGTGGTCCACAAACATTGCCCCTTATAGTAGCTAGGTTCAAGAGGCAAAACTCTTGAATGGGTCGAGTAAGTAGAAACTGAAACTCAATAGTAACTTTGGTTGTAGATTTCAAATTTGGTTTTGGTAATAAACCCTAGACGGTAGAAATAAAGTTCAGTAGAAGTTTAGTTTTGGTAGAAAGTGAACTTCAATGGTGTTAAGCTACTACCAAATATGGTTTCTAATAAAATAGTTGCGAATGATTATCATTGTCAAACTGTTTAACTGTTAATTAAACAAATACAAATTTTCAATTATTCAATTCAATATTTCAATCCATATAAATTAAAGGATATATTTAGACATTTTAGAGAATTGATTTATTCATACATCATATCTATTACAAATAGTCATAACAATTTCATATTTGTTCTTGAAACCTTTAGTTTTATGGTTTCTTAAAAAATTTACAAGAAAAATCAATTCATGCGATCGCTAATTTTCACATTTCTTGCTTAACTTTCCATAAATATTTACTTACTTTTTAAACCTTTATTTATATAGTTAGAACTCACGACCTTTTAATTGTAAGATTCATTTTTTAACCACTAGACCCAATCCCAACTTAATTTCATGCTAACTAAAATCGAAACATTTAATCAATTATCAACATTCACTGAAATTTGCGACTAAATTCCATTCCTATACTTCCTTTAAAAACCACATTTTACAATACTGAGAGAATTCACAGTCCGTTTTCCATATTTATGTGAGTGGGTGTCTTATAATAGGGGACGGTTGTGAATGATTGTGAGTGAAAGGTGCCCATGGAGATTGTATCGTATTTTCTCATATTTGGTGAAACATGATACAACTCCCATAAAATTTTTAATATTTTTTAAAGTGGTTATAAGTGAATGAAAGAGAAAATATAATGATAAAAATATGAAAAATATTATTTAATTGAAAAGTAGAGATAGTAATTTTTAATTTATTTATAAAAATGGAGATGATGAATGGATAGCGAATACACTAACTATTTCAAGTACACAAAATATTGTGGTGGACATACAATTTCATATATTCGCATCTTTCAATTAAACTTTATAATTTGTGGGTTTGTTATTGTTGTAATAGACGGATTGACTCCAGGACCATTTGGTCTGTCATCTAATTGGAATCAATATGTTATATAGATTGTGTGGTTGTTATTAAATTACATTCGTTGCATTGAATTTCTTTTTTATTTTATGTACAAATCAGTGGACTTTAATACAGTTTGAGTTAATTAACTACTTGATTTGGAATTTTTATTTGGACAATTACGATACACTATGATCATCTTTTCTAAAGATTAACGTGCTCTTTGCTACAAGGTATGCCTATGCCCAGAACGCCGTTTGGGTTCGGACTTACAATCGAGCAAAAGCATATATAAGATTAGATATGTTAGCCTCTGATGCATGTAAAAGGCCATTCCAAGATACAAGTCAATTCCATATATTCGTTGAGAATTAAAACTACATTTGAAGAAAATTTAATCAACCTTCTTCTCATTCTCAGTAGTACTGTAAAAATAACAGCTGAATAGAAAAACAAGAAACATTTCTGAACAAAAGCTTAATTACTTCATTATTAACGGAATCTAGTTTTGAATCATACGCCAAAGGGGGGAGGTTGAAGCTTAATAAACATACACATAAAATTTTTATTAACAGTATCAAGGGTACTTTTGTAAACAAAATACAAAACAATTACAGAACAAAATAATTAACAAGTAAGATATGAATAAAAAAACTTCAAAATTACACCATGCACCTTATAAAAACGTCATGCAAAACATCACTCTTTGACTTTTCCCTTTAAAAACTTGTATTAAAATCTATCTTTCCTGATCGAAAATCTTCAAACAACACTTCAACTAACACAAACCTTTGATATAACTCTAAACACCGAAAATCTTTTATTTGTGTGTTTGGATTTTTATTTTTAAATTAATATACTCATGACTTATATTTTTTATTCGCTATTGTTTAATTGAGATATGTACTACTCGTGACATAATTTGCACCGATATTACAAATAAAAAAACTAATACACGTACAATACAATATATCACAAGAAGATTGATAAACGAACAGAAAAAATATCGCACTAAAAATTGTCGGCCACCGTCACATTACAACGAGTCTCTTATTACATAAATTTAAAACTTTATTAACCACAATATCAAGGGTATTTATGTAAACAAAATACAAAACACAATTCACAAAACAAAATAAATAACATGAATCAATATGGATAAAAAAAATGCTTCAAAACCGTAAAAACACCATTCACCTCATAAAAACGTCATGAAAAACATCACAAGACCTCCTAAACCAACACCCATACCCACACTCCTTACACCACCATTCTCTGACGGTGAAGATCCGTTCCCGTCACCGTCAGAGGCGGGGGAGCTCGGCGTATTAGCCGGCTTCCCCCCCTTGGGCGGAGCCGAGGCCCCCTCAGGCGCAGGGGCCTCGCTAAACTCCAAGGGCAACAACACCTTATCCACCACATACACCGCGAACGGGAACTCCCTCCTCAACGCATTATTAATCTGAGTCTCCACGACTCCGGTCGACACGTTAACCTGGTTCGCCCGACCGCTAAAGTTCAAGCCGAGGCTCCCGTGCTCCCCTCCCGCTTGGGTCGGGACGGGGTTGCTGACCGTCACAAGGTCCTCCATGCTGTAATATTTGGGGAGAACATGGTACAACACAAGTTTCACTTTCTTCTCCTCGGAGAGCCCGTTGAAGGTCCCCGAGGGGAGGTTCAGGAAGGCGTTATCGGTCGGGGCGAAGAGCGTCATGCCTTGATCCGAGTTGTTGAGCTGGTTCGGGAGCTGGTCGAGGACTCGGGTTCGGTTGAGGAGGCCTAGGAAAGAGGTGAATTGCCCGCTCGTGACCAGGATCGCGGTTATGTTGATCGGACCGGCTGGACCGGGGGCCGGGGCCGTGGGGGATTGGGAGAATGTTGATGGGAGGAGAAGGGTGAGGGTTAGGGTTAGGGTTAGGGTTATGGTTAAGAGGTTGAAATGAGAACCCATTGTGGTGTTAATTGATTGTGGTATTAATTGGTGGTGTAATGTTAGTGTAATAGTGGTGTGTAGATAGTTGTTATATATGTGGGGGTGGGTGAATGTGGTGGGAATAATGTGTTGGAATGAGTTGGCTTTGTGGTGATAAGAGGAATATGTAGGCTGGCAATAATAATATTGGGTTGAAGATAAGGGTGTAGTGGTTATGTTTTTGTTTTGTTTTATTATTTCAACTTGCATACTTATGTTGGGAACAACTAAGGGGAGAGAAGGTCAAATAGATCTCGTGATTAACTAAATTGGATCTGACTAATGGAAAATAATTAAGGTGTAAATGAGTTTAGTTTAGTTGGAGTTAGTTAAGATAGAGATTAGGGGTGGGGGTTTGGTTTAGTAGCGAAGTTATTTGATATTTGTAGTTATGCTGGCGAAGCGTGGACGTGACGTATAACATCGTTATAATTAAAAAATATAAATCTAATACTGAATCATATTTTTGAAGTTATTTAACGTAACCATCATGTCATCGGTTGAGTAGATTGGAGACAAAAATATAAAGTGATGTGTTTATATATTTATTTTGATTATATAATACGTCATATCACATAACACGTCACGAGTATCGTTATGTGTCACATTATCAAAAAATAAAACCGCATTAACAAAATATTAGACTGTGACTGTTATTGGTAACATATTGAAAGTTAAAATTAATATTGGTCAAATTATTAGTTGATATTAATATTAACCAATAATCAATAGTGTTGATTATTTAATTATAAATTTTCATAAAATAATGACATATAAGTACATAATCGTTTAAGCATGATCAACTCAATGTCTTAATAAATTGATATTAGTTGGGTAGCTGATCACTATCGATTCCTCGTCTCATTATAAGAAAAAGAGAAAGAGAAAAATCAAACCTACGATTTTTTTTAAATATATTTTTTTTAATTTATAACTTTTATGTACTTTATCATTAAAAAAATTATGATGATAAATTTATAAGTTTTATTCCCCGAGTATAGTAATACGAACGTTAAGAAATTATGTTTTTAAAACGTGTTATGCACTTTAATATAGATGGTGTGTACATACTAATACGAGGGTGTGTCTAACCTATTTACATGTTGCGTCCAAGTGTTCTGGTCTGTAATGAATTACCCTTGGTAATTTATTGTGTTTTTATCTTTCTTGATATTTGCTAGAAACTTTTATATATATATATATATATATATATATATA